>CM053027.1:18794384-18906884 GCA_028564925.1 Lithobates sylvaticus
GGGGGGGGGGGGGGGGGGGGGGGGGGGGGGGGGGGGGGGGGGGGGGGGGGGGGGGGGGGGGGGGGGGGGGGGGGGGGGGGGGGGGGGGGGGGGGGGGGGGGGGGGGGGGGGGGGGGGGGGGGGGGGGGGGGGGGGGGGGGGGGGGGGGGGGGGGGGGGGGGGGGGGGGGGGGGGGGGGGGGGGGGGGGGGGGGGGGGGGGGGGGGGGGGGGGGGGGGGGGGGGGGGGGGGGGGGGGGGGGGGGGGGGGGGGGGGGGGGGGGGGGGGGGGGGGGGGGGGGGAGGGGGGGGGGGGGGGGGGGGGGGGGGGGGGGGGGGGGGGGGGGGGGGGGGGGGGGGGGGGGGGGGGGGGGGGGGGGGGGGGGGGGGGGGGGGGGGGGGGGGGGGGGGGGGGGGGGGGGGGGGGGGGGGGGGGGGGAGGGGGGGGGGGGGGGGGGGGGGGGGGGGGGGGGGGGGGGGTGGGGGGGGGGGGGGGGGGGGGGTGGGGGGGGGGGGGGGGGGGGGGGGGGGGGGGGGGGGGGGGGGGGGGGGGGGGGGGGGGGGGGGGGGGGGGGGGGGGGGGGGGGGGGGGGGGGGGGGGGGGGGGGGGGGGGGGGGGGGGGGGGGGGGGGGGGGGGGGGGGGGGGGGGGGGGGGAGGGGGGGGGGGGGGGGGGGGGGGGGGGGGGGGGGGGGGGGGGGGAGGGGGGGGGGGGGGGGGGGGGGGGGGGGGGGGGGGGGGGGGGGGAGGGGGGGGGGGGGGGGGGGGGGGGGGGGGGGGGGGGGGGGGGGGGGGGGGGGGGGGGGGGGGGGGGGGGGGGGGGGGGGGGGGGGGGGGGGGGGGGGGGGGGGGGGGGGGGGGGGGGGGGGGGGGGGGGGGGGGGGGGGGGGGGGGGGGGGGGGGGGGGGGGGGGGGGGGGGGGGGGGGGGGGGGGGGGGGGGGGGGGGGGGGGGGGGGGGGGGGGATGGGGGGGGGGGGGGGGGGGGGGGGGGGGGGGGGGGGGGGGGGGGGGGGGAGGGGGGGGGGGGGGGGGGGGGGGGGGGGGGGGGGGGGGGGGGGGGGCGGGGGGGGGGGGGGGGGGGGGGGGGGGGGGGGGGGGGGGGGGGGGGGGGGGGGGGAGGGGGGGGGGGGGGGGGGGGGGGGGGGGGGGGGGGGGGGGGGGGGGGGGGGGGGGGGGGGGGGGGGGGGGGGGGGGGGGGGGGGGGGGGGGGGGGGGGGGGGGGGGGGGGGGGGGGGGGGGGGGGGGGGGGGGGGGGGGGGGGGGGGGGGGGGGGGGGGGGGGGGGGGGGGGGGGGGGGGGGGGGGGGGGGGGGGGGGGGGGGGGGGGGGGGGGGGGGGGGGGGGGGGGGGGGGGGGGGGGGGGGGGGGGGGGGGGGGGGGGGGGGGGGGGGGGGGGGGGGGGGGGGGGGGGGGGGGGGGGGGGGGGGGGGGGGGGGGGGGGGGGGGTGGGGGGGGGGGGGGGGGGGGGGGGGGGGGGGGGGGGGGGGGGGGGTGGGGGGGGGGGGGGGGGGGGGGGGGGGGGGGGGGGGGGGGGGGGGGGGGGGGGGGGGGGGGGGGGGGGGGGGGGTGGGGGCGGGGGGGGGGGGGGGGGGGGGGGGGGGGGGGGGGGGGGGGGGGGGGGGGGGGGGGGGGGGGGGGGGGGGGGGGGGGGGGGGGGGGGGGGGGGGGGGGGGGGGGGGGGGGGGGGGGGGGGGGGGGGGGGGGGGGGGGGGGGGGGGGGGGGGGGGGGGGGGGGGGGGGGGGGGGGGGGGGGGGGGGGTGGGGGGGGGGGGGGGGGGGGGGCGGGGGGGGGGGGGGGGGGGGGGGGGGGGGGGGGGGGGGGGGGGGGGGGGGGGGGGGGGGGCGGGGGGGGGGGGGGGGGGGGGGGGGGGGGGGGGGGGGGGGGGGGGGGGGGGGGGGGGGGGGGGGGGGGGTGGGGGGGGGGGGGGGGGGGGGGGGGGGGGGGGGGGGGGGGGGGGGGGGGGTGGGGGGGGGGGGGGGGGGGGGGGGGGGGGGGGGGGGGGGGGGGGGGGGGGGGGGGGGGGGGGGTGGGGGGGGGGGGGGGGGGGGGGGGGGGGGGGGGGGGGGGGGGGGGGGGGGGGGGGGGGGGGGGGGGGGGGGGGGGGGGGGGGGGGGGGGGGGGGGGGGGGGGGGGGGGGGGGGGGGGGGGGGGGGGGGGGGGGGGGGGGGGGGGGGGGGGGGGGGGGGGGGGGGGGGGGGGGGGGGGGGGGGGGGGGGGGGGGGGGGGGGGGGGGGGGGGGGGGGGGGGGGGGGGGGGGGGGGGGGGGGGGGGGGGGGGGGGGGGGGGGGGGGGGGGGGGGGGGGGGGGGGGGGGGGGGGGGGGGGGGGGGGGGGGGGGGGGGGGGGGGGGGGGGGGGGGGGGGGGGGGGGGGGGGGGGGGGGGGGGGGGGGGGGGGGGGGGGGGGGGGGGGGGGGGGGGGGGGGGGGGGGGGGGGGGGGGGGGGGGGGGGGGGGGGGGGGGGGGGGGGGGGGGGGGGGGGGGGGGGGGGGGGGGGGGGGGGGGGGGGGGGGGGGGGGGGGGGGGGGGGGGGGGGGGGGGGGGGGGGGGGGGGGGGGGGGGGGGGGGGGGGGGGGGGGGGGGGGGGGGGGGGGGGGGGGGGGGGGGGGGGGGGGGGGGGGGGGGGGGGGGGGGGGGGGGGGGGGGGGGGGGGGGGGGGGGGGGGGGGGGGGGGGGGGGGGGGGGGGGGGGGGGGGGGGGGGGGGGGGGGGGGGGGGGGGGGGGGGGGGGGGGGGGGGGGGGGGGGGGGGGGGGGGGGGGGGGGGGGGGGGGGGGGGGGGGGGGGGGGGGGGGGGGGGGGGGGGGGGGGGGGGGGGGGGGGGGGGGGGGGGGGGGGGGGGGGGGGGGGGGGGGGGGGGGGGGGGGGGGGGGGGGGGGGGGGGGGGGGGGGGGGGGGGGGGGGGGGGGGGGGGGGGGGGGGGGGGGGGGGGGGGGGGGGGGGGGGGGGGGGGGGGGGGGGGGGGGGGGGGGGGGGGGGGGGGGGGGGGGGGGGGGGGGGGGGGGGGGGGGGGGGGGGGGGGGGGGGGGGGGGGGGGGGGGGGGGGGGGGGGGGGGGGGGGGGGGGGGGGGGGGGGGGGGGGGGGGGGGGGGGGGGGGGGGGGGGGGGGGGGGGGGGGGGGGGGGGGGGGGGGGGGGGGGGGGGGGGGGGGGGGGGGGGGGGGGGGGGGGGGGGGGGGGGGGGGGGGGGGGGGGGGGGGGGGGGGGGGGGGGGGGGGGGGGGGGGGGGGGGGGGGGGGGGGGGGGGGGGGGGGGGGGGGGGGGGGGGGGGGGGGGGGGGGGGGGGGGGGGGGGGGGGGGGGGGGGGGGGGGGGGGGGGGGGGGGGGGGGGGGGGGGGGGGGGGGGGGGGGGGGGGGGGGGGGGGGGGGGGGGGGGGGGGGGGGGGGGGGGGGGGGGGGGGGGGGGGGGGGGGGGGGGGGGGGGGGGGGGGGGGGGGGGGGGGGGGGGGGGGGGGGGGGGGGGGGGGGGGGGGGGGGGGGGGGGGGGGGGGGGGGGGGGGGGGGGGGGGGGGGGGGGGGGGGGGGGGGGGGGGGGGGGGGGGGGGGGGGGGGGGGGGGGGGGGGGGGGGGGGGGGGGGGGGGGGGGGGGGGGGGGGGGGGGGGGGGGGGGGGGGGGGGGGGGGGGGGGGGGGGGGGGGGGGGGGGGGGGGGGGGGGGGGGGGGGGGGGGGGGGGGGGGGGGGGGGGGGGGGGGGGGGGGGGGGGGGGGGGGGGGGGGGGGGGGGGGGGGGGGGGGGGGGGGGGGGGGGGGGGGGGGGGGGGGGGGGGGGGGGGGGGGGGGGGGGGGGGGGGGGGGGGGGGGGGGGGGGGGGGGGGGGGGGGGGGGGGGGGGGGGGGGGGGGGGGGGGGGGGGGGGGGGGGGGGGGGGGGGGGGGGGGGGGGGGGGGGGGGGGGGGGGGGGGGGGGGGGGGGGGGGGGGGGGGGGGGGGGGGGGGGGGGGGGGGGGGGGGGGGGGGGGGGGGGGGGGGGGGGGGGGGGGGGGGGGGGGGGGGGGGGGGGGGGGGGGGGGGGGGGGGGGGGGGGGGGGGGGGGGGGGGGGGGGGGGGGGGGGGGGGGGGGGGGGGGGGGGGGGGGGGGGGGGGGGGGGGGGGGGGGGGGGGGGGGGGGGGGGGGGGGGGGGGGGGGGGGGGGGGGGGGGGGGGGGGGGGGGGGGGGGGGGGGGGGGGGGGGGGGGGGGGGGGGGGGGGGGGGGGGGGGGGGGGGGGGGGGGGGGGGGGGGGGGGGGGGGGGGGGGGGGGGGGGGGGGGGGGGGGGGGGGGGGGGGGGGGGGGGGGGGGGGGGGGGGGGGGGGGGGGGGGGGGGGGGGGGGGGGGGGGGGGGGGGGGGGGGGGGGGGGGGGGGGGGGGGGGGGGGGGGGGGGGGGGGGGGGGGGGGGGGGGGGGGGGGGGGGGGGGGGGGGGGGGGGGGGGGGGGGGGGGGGGGGGGGGGGGGGGGGGGGGGGGGGGGGGGGGGGGGGGGGGGGGGGGGGGGGGGGGGGGGGGGGGGGGGGGGGGGGGGGGGGGGGGGGGGGGGGGGGGGGGGGGGGGGGGGGGGGGGGGGGGGGGGGGGGGGGGGGGGGGGGGGGGGGGGGGGGGGGGGGGGGGGGGGGGGGGGGGGGGGGGGGGGGGGGGGGGGGGGGGGGGGGGGGGGGGGGGGGGGGGGGGGGGGGGGGGGGGGGGGGGGGGGGGGGGGGGGGGGGGGGGGGGGGGGGGGGGGGGGGGGGGGGGGGGGGGGGGGGGGGGGGGGGGGGGGGGGGGGGGGGGGGGGGGGGGGGGGGGGGGGGGGGGGGGGGGGGGGGGGGGGGGGGGGGGGGGGGGGGGGGGGGGGGGGGGGGGGGGGGGGGGGGGGGGGGGGGGGGGGGGGGGGGGGGGGGGGGGGGGGGGGGGGGGGGGGGGGGGGGGGGGGGGGGGGGGGGGGGGGGGGGGGGGGGGGGGGGGGGGGGGGGGGGGGGGGGGGGGGGGGGGGGGGGGGGGGGGGGGGGGGGGGGGGGGGGGGGGGGGGGGGGGGGGGGGGGGGGGGGGGGGGGGGGGGGGGGGGGGGGGGGGGGGGGGGGGGGGGGGGGGGGGGGGGGGGGGGGGGGGGGGGGGGGGGGGGGGGGGGGGGGGGGGGGGGGGGGGGGGGGGGGGGGGGGGGGGGGGGGGGGGGGGGGGGGGGGGGGGGGGGGGGGGGGGGGGGGGGGGGGGGGGGGGGGGGGGGGGGGGGGGGGGGGGGGGGGGGGGGGGGGGGGGGGGGGGGGGGGGGGGGGGGGGGGGGGGGGGGGGGGGGGGGGGGGGGGGGGGGGGGGGGGGGGGGGGGGGGGGGGGGGGGGGGGGGGGGGGGGGGGGGGGGGGGGGGGGGGGGGGGGGGGGTTGAAAGAACTGCAGGAACCACATTGTGTGGTGGGGGGGGGGATATGTATCGGATGTAAAGATTGTGCCAGCAGCTTTCTTCTGCAGCTGAACAAAGATTCAAGAAGCAGAGTATAGACTGGGGTTGCACTAATACCGAGTATTCGTAAAAATGCGCCGATACCTTTGCGGTGCGATTTGAGCCTATACGAAATTAATAGTCTCAAATCGCTTTGCAATTAGAACAGAAATGCTGTTTATTTCCTGTTAAAAATCACATATGGTTGCCGCACTGTACAAGTGTGAACCGGTGTTATGTCAGATTAGGCGACCCATCAGATTTCGTCACGGAAGTGACGTTCTGTCACGGCCATCTTGGTACACCCCGCACCCGGGCACACTAAGCCTACAGTCTGAAGTCGCAAATTGAACATCATAAACAGCGTCACGGACTTCTAAATCCTGGATTTCACTATATAAGCTCAATTTAGTGGTAAAAATAAGTGTGAAATGCGAGACTCTGGTGGGTGTAAAAAGATGTCCGCTTGGCGACTTCAGACTGCAGGCTTGCTGCGGCCGAGTGCGGGGTGTACCAAGATGGCCGTGACGGAATGTGACTTTCGTTACAAGATTTGACGGGTCGTCTAACCTGACGGAACACCGGAGCTCATACAGGAGTAGTGGGAGGAAACTGCATGCAATTTGGACATTCCTGTTTAAAGTGCACGCAATTCTTTGCAGTGCGATTTGAGCCCATTCATTTCATATGGATTCTAATTGCACCGCAATGTTATTGGTACTCGTCTGTATAAATAAAATAAATAAATAAATAAACAGAATCGATGCAATGTCGATATTTAGTCAATGACATTGAATGACGCGGCCCGCAGCTCACTGCGTTAGTAAATACCACAATCCCAAGGCTCAGAAGCAGAGGACTGCGGGGGGGGGGGGGGGGCAAACTCATATGTCTATATAGGGATCTCCACTAGCTCCTGGGTCCTTTGCTGAGCAACTACCCTGGTGCATTCTGAACACAGGCAGTCGGCCCCTGGGCACGGGCACAGTTCAGAGATCTAAAGAATGCAAATGCTCTCCGATTGGACAGGGTGGAGCGATGACGTCAAGATCTCCACCTCTTACATGGCCTCAGGGCCATATTTGGTCAATGACATTGTCCAAATATGACCATATTAGGTCAATCATGTCACCAGCATCCCTGCCCCTTTGTTACGTGCGGCTGGGGGGGGGGGGGGCGGGCAATTCCTCGACCGATTGTGTCAGCAGCTTGTTATCATGAGAGTTGGGCTGAACCTTAGCAGATCGCTAGTCTTTAACCAATCACAGCTGGGCCCTGCTCCTCTTGCTGCATGTTTGCCGCTCTACCAGGTAAGGGCACAGCTGCACCATTCACTATCCTGTGTGAGCAAACAACGGAACAGGGCAGCACCAATCTAAAGCCGGGCACACACAGTGCAATTGTAACATTCGATTACAGTATTGCAGTCTTTTTTTTCTTATATTACTGCCACAAATCTGCTGGGTTATTTTTTTTTTTACTTCCTTACCAGGCCAATGTTGCCATTTCTCTCCTACATGTAAAAAAAAAATTCAGGGTTTTTTTGCTAGAAAATTACTAAGAACCCCCAAACATTTATTATTTATATATATATATATATATATATATATATATATATATATATATATATATTTATATATATATATATATATATATATTTTTTTTTTTTTTTTTTGCAGAGGCCCTAGAGAATAAACTGGTAGGTGTTGCAATTTTTTTATGTCCCACGGTATTTGCACAGCAGTTTTTCAAACACAATTTTCTTTCACTTCAATGAATTTTATTGCACTTACACACTATATAATATCTAATTGTTTGTTAAAATATAAAAGATGATGTTACACAGAGTAAATAGATACCCAACATGTCATGGTTTAAAATTGCATACGCCGTGGAATGGCGGCAAACGACAGTACCTAAAAATCTCCAAAGGCCTTTACTGGTTACCTGTTTAGAGTTACACAGGAGGTCTGGAGCTAAAATTATTGCTCTTGCTCTGACGTTCGCCATGATACCTCACATATGTGATGCGATCACCGTTTACATATGCGTGCTGGACTTACCTATGCGTTTGCGCATAAGCACAGGGGGAGGGGGCACTTTACTTTTTATTTTATTTGCAACTTTTTGTTTTTACTGTCACTTTCATTTTTGTTTAGTTTTTTATAATTTGTATTGCTTTCACAAGGACAACAACATCCCTTGTGAAAGCATGGGCAGTGACAGGTCCTCTTTATGGAGAGATCTGGGGGGGTCTATTAACCACTTCAGCCCCGGAAGATTTGGCTGCTGAATGACATCGCATTTTTTGCGATTCGGCACTGCGTCACTTTAACTGACAATTGCGCGGTCGTGCGACGCTGTACTCAAACAAAATTAATGTCCTTTTTTTCCCCCCACAAATAGAGCTTTCTTTTGGTGGTATTTGATCATCTCTGCGGTTTTTATTTTTTGTGCTATAAAACAAAAAACAGAGCGACAATTTGGAAAAAAAAAACCCCAATATTTTGTACTTTTTGCTATAAAAAATATCCCCGTTTTTTTTTTTTTTTAAAAAGCATTTTTTTTTCTCAGTTTAGGCCGATATGTATTCTTCTACATACTTTTGGTAAAAAAATAAAATTGCAATAAGCGTATATTGGTTTGCGCAAAAGTTATAGCGTCTACAAAATAAGGGATAGAAAAAAAAAAAAAAAGAGCGACAATTTTGAAAAAAAAATTAAAAAAAAACACAATATTTTGTACATTTTGCTATAATAAATATCCCCATTTTTTTTTTTTTTTTTAAAAGCAATTTTTTTTTCAGTTTAGGCCGATATGTATTTTTCTACATATTTTTGATAAAAAAAAAAAAAAAAAATTAGCAATAAACGTATATTGATTGGTTTGCGCAAAAGTTATAGCGTCTACAAAATATGGGATAGATTTCTAGCATTTTTATTATTATTATTATATTTTTTACTAGTAATGGCGGCGATCTGCGTTTTTTGTTTGGGACTGCGACATTGCGGCGGACACATTGGACACTTTTGACACATTTTTGGGACCATTGGCATTTATACAGCGATCAGTGCTATAAAAATGCACTGATTACTGTGTAAATGCCACTGGCACTAGGGGGCGATCAAGGGGTTAACTGTGTTCCCTGACTGTGTGTTCTAACTGTAGGGGGAGGGGACTGATCTAGAGGAAATGACAGGTCGTGATTCCCTAGCTATTAGGAACTCACGATCTCTCTCTCCTCGCAGAACAGAACAGCGATTTGTATGTTTACACACACACACGCACACGTCCCTGTTCTGCCTCTCGTGCCCGCGATCGCTCGTGGCCGGCGGTCATCGCAACCGTCGGCCACGAGCATCGGCAACCCCCGCAGTGCAGCGGGTGCATGCGTGCGCCCCCGCGCACGCCTGCTATCCCACTTAAAGGACCTGACGTAAACCTTCGACGGCTCGCGGGATCGTGCTGACCTGCCGCAGTATAATGACGGCGGCTGGTCGGCAAGCGGTTAAGCTCCAAAATCTCTCCTCTGGGCTCCAATGCAGCCGATCAGACACAGATCGGCCTAATCTGCTGCGAGCGGCCAGGTAAACAAGAAGCCGAAACCAGAAGTGCCTTGGGGGTTTGTGGTGCCCACAGAAAGGGAAATCGCCGGCTGTAAGGTTTGATGCCTGTAGCTGGAGGCATCATCCTGGTATAACCACTCCAACCCCAAGGATGTCCATGGTCATCCTACGGTTGGGAAATGGTTACAGATTTGAGGAAAAAAAATAAATAAAAATGAATGGCTTGCCATACACGAAAAAATTCACGAAAAATTTGAAATTTAGGGTGATCGTACAAGCACACCACACACGCAGTGATCTCCCTCCTAATATAAAATATAATCTAAAGCTGAGAAGGGAAGGGTTAAAATCCTCAGCAGGTTATAGCTAGCAATAGTTAGTCACATTCAAGAACATTGAAGATGTTTCGTAGCTTCTCTAATGCCTTTCTCGTTTCTAATGAGTGTCGGGAACATATCCCAACATTTACCGTATTTATAGGCGTATAACACACACGTTTTCCCCCTTAAAATCAGGGGTGCGTGTTATACGCCGATCCCCCGCCACTGTGAGCCTCTGGGACGCCTTCGGCCTTTCTTGCCAGGCTTCGGCCGCTTTCGGCAGCCTTTGGCCGTTCTCAGCAGCTTTCGGCCGCCTTCGGCCATTCTCGGTGGCCGAAAGCTGCCGAGAACGGCCAAAGATGGGCGAGAGCGGCCAAAGATGGGCGAGAGCGGCCGAAAGCTGCTGAGTATGGCTGAAAGTTGCCGAGAACGAGCGAAAGCTGCCGAGAACGGCCAAAAATGGGCGAGAACGGCCAAAGGCGGGCGAGAACGGTCGAAAGCTGCCGAGTATGGCCGAAAGCTGCCGAGTATGGCTGAAAGCTGCCGACAATGACCAATGGCGTCAATTTTTAAACTGCAGTTTAACTACAGCCTGGGCAAGGCTGCAAATGACACTGAGGAGGCTGCAGATGGACGCTGCAAGGCTGCAAAATGACACTGAGAAGGCTGCGAGGCTGCAAATGACACTGACCAGCATGCAGATGGACGCTGTACAAGGCTGCAGATGGACACTGATAAGGCTGCATTGATGGGCATTTAAATGTACGTTTTTTTCCTTAAAATTTCCTCCTAAACTTGGGGCGTGTTATACGCCGATAAATACGGTATATACACACACAGGTATCTCCGACACCTTAATCCAACCACCATGGAATGTGTCAATGCAGATATTGATTGTCCAAGGGTTGTGAAAGTTGTGGAACCGCCCTGTTCTAATTCTATAATGATCCCATCCATGGTGTCCAGGGGTCAGCATGGGTGGTAAACCAAAGAAGTGGCCTGACGAAGAGAGGAAAGTCATCAACACTATAGAACAAGTCCAGTTGAATGTGACCAAATGGGTGGTAATCCTTGGGATGTGTCAAGGCAGATGTTGATTGTCCAACTACAAGACGGGAGGTATGAAGGCAGTGCTACCACCCCATTCTAATTACATAATCCCATGCTTGGTGTCCAGCAGTCTGCATAGGTGGTAATTCTTCGATTTACATGGCTGAAGGTGTGAATTGTCAAGCTTGAGGTATGTTCCTGACACTCATTAAAACGGATGAAGAGGATCTCCATTGGAAAAAAGCCCCCCAAAAAAAAGAAAAGCTGATGGATCTGTGAAGGTTCTCATGTATACAAGTCATATTTTAGCTAGTAGTAGTTAGTCACATTCAATTGGAAATGTTCTGTGGTGTTGGAGACTTTCCTAGCTTCTCCAATCCATTTCCTCAGTTCTAATGAGTGTCAGGAAGATAACCCAACATTTCTATCCACACAGGTAGCACCAACACCTTCATCCAATCACCATGGAATGTGTCAAGGCAGATGTTGATTGTCCAAAATACAAGATGAGAGGTATGAATGTTGTGGTACCACCCTGTTCTAATTACATAATCCCATCCCTTGTGTTGTAGAGTCTGCATAGGTGGTAACCCTTCGATTTACATGGCTGAAGGTGAAAATTGTCAATCTTGAGGAATGTTCTGACACTTATTAAAAATGATGAAGAGCATCCATTGGGAAAAAGACCCTCCCAAAAAAGAAAACCTGACAGATTTGACTACAGGACAGGAAGTACAAGGAAATCTCATTGGTGAAAAATGATATTCCAAAAAGCAAAACCATATGGGCCTGTGAAAGTTATTGTATATATCCAAGTCATAGTTTATCTAGTAGCAGTTGGTCACATTCAATGGACTTGTTCTGTAATGGTGAAGACTTTCCTAGCTTCTCCAAGCCACCTCTTCAGTTCCAATGAGTGTCAGGCAGATACCCCAACATTAATATCCACACAGGTTGAACCGAAACCTTAATCCAACCTCCAAGGAAAGTGTCAAGGCAGATGTTGATTGTCCAAGTACAAGATGGGAGGTATGAAGGTTGTGGTACCACCCTGTTCTAATTACATAATCCCATCCATGGTGTCAAGGATTCTGCCTAGGTGGTAATCCTTCGATTTACATGGCTGAAGGTGTGCATTGTCAATCCTGAGGTTCGTTCCTGACACTCATTAGAACGAATGAAAATGATCCCCATTTGGAAAAAGACCCCAAAAAAACCTGATGGATCTGTGAAGGTTCTCGTGTATCCAAGTCATATTTTATCTAGTAGTAGTTGGTCACATTCAACTGGACTTGTTCTGTAATGTTGACGACTTTCCTAGCTTCTCCAAGGCCACTTCTTTGGTTCTAATGAGAGTCATGAGGATACCTCAACATTTATATCCCATTTATAGGGTGCCACCCTGTTCTAATTACATAATCCCATCCTTGGTGTCAAGGAGTCTGCATAGGTGGTAATCGTTCAATTAACATGGCTGAAGGTGTGAATTGCCACCAGGTGTAGATGTTAAAATTATAATATAAGTTATAATTATGTGTGGAAGACAGATGGTCCTGAAGTCCTCCATCCCTGTTCAATTGTGGTTGTTACATTCTGACATAGTTGGCCTTCTCACACCTCTTCTGAACCAGTTGTCCTCTGGTGAGAACCTTCGACACCATCTGTCTTTCACATCCTGTTCTTAGACAATCAGTATCTGCCTTGACACATCCCATGGTGGTTGGATTGAGGTGTTGGTGATACCTGTGTGGATATAAATGTTGGGGTATCTTCATGACACTCATTATTAGGGCTGCAACGGATCAAAAAACTCACGGTTCGGATCGTTCCTCGGATCAGACTCACGGATCGGATCATTTTTCGGATCAGCAAATAAAAAAAAGACTCCCCACTGTAATATCCACGCCATCTCCCCCACTGCTGTAATATCCACGCCATCTCCCCCACTGCTGTAATATCCACGCCATCTCCCCCACTGCTGTAATATCCACGCCATCTCCCCACTGTAATATCCACGTCATCTCCCCACTGTAATATCCACGTCATCTCCCCACTGTAATATCCACGCCGTAATATCCACGCCGTCTCCCCCCGCTGTAATATCCACGCCGTCTCCCCCGCTGTAATGTCCACGTCGTCTCCCCCCGCTGTAATGTCCACGTCGTCTCCCCCCGCTGTAATGTCCACGTCGTCTCCCCCCGCTGTAATGTCCACGTCATCTCCCCCCGCTGTAATGTACACGTCATCTCCCCCCCCCCCCGCTGTAATGTCCACGTCTTCTCCCCCCGCTGTAATGTCCATGTCATCTCCCCCCGCTGTAATGTCCACGTCATCTCCCCCCGCTGTAATGTCCACGTCATCTCTCCCCACTGTAATGTCCACGTCATCTCTCCCCACTGTAAAATCCACAATCTCCCCCACTGTAAAATCCACAATCTCCCCCACTGTAAAATCCACAATCTCCCCCACTGTAAAATCCACAATCTCCCCCACTGTAAAGTCCACAATCTCCCCCCACTGTAAAGTCCACAATCTCCCCCCACTGTAATGTCCACATCTCCCCCCACTGTAATGTCCACATCTCCCCCACTGTAAAGTCCACAATCTCCCCCCACTGTAATGTCCACAGCTCCCCCACTGTAATGTCCACATCTCCCCCACTGTGATGTCCACATCTCCCCCACTGTAATGTCCACAGCTCCCCCCACTGTAATGTCCACATCTCCCCCCACTGTAATGTCCACATCTCCCCCCACTGTAATGTCCACAGCTCCCCCCACTGTAATGTCCACAGCTCCCCCACTGTAATGTCCACAGCTCCCCCCACTGTAATGTCCACAGCTCCCCCCACTGTAATGTCCACAGCTCCCCCCACTGTAATGTCCACAGCTCCCCCACTGTAATGTTCACAATCTCCCCCACTCACTGTAATATCCACAAACATCTCCCACACTGTATACCCACAGATAGCCGTCGGGTGTACCAAGATGGCCGCCGTTCCGCAGCTAGGCCGAAGCCGCGCCCTTTCCTAAGGCCGATGCAGCTGAGCTCTCCGCGGATCGCGTGGTGTGCTGATCCTAACAGGTTGACCCTTTCGGATCACGGATCGGTGACGATCTGTTGCACCACTACTCATTAGAACTGAAGAAGTGGCTCGGAGAAGCTACAAAACATCTTCAACATTACAGAACAAGTCTAGTTAAAACGTGACCATCTACTATTAGATAAACCAGGATTTCTCCACCAGGATTCCATGGAATCCTAGGGTTCCTCCAGAGGTTGAGGATTAAAGGAACTAGGGACTAAGGAACTAGGGGTCCTTAAGGAATGAGCAATTTCTCAGATAAAAAGATCAATGGTGTCAGTGGGAACTTATCTATCTGTTATGCCCCGTACACACCGCCGGAAATTCCGACCACAAAATCCGTCAGATTTTTTCCGATGGATTTTGTCCGACACTGGTGTTGCATACACACGGTCGGACAAAGTTGTCGGAAAATCCGATCATTCTGAACGTGGTGACGTTCGTTGCGTACAACGTAACTACGTAGAGGCTATTAGCCAATAGCTTTGGTCTAGTAATTTGATCTGAACATGCGTGGCACTTTGTCCGTCGGAATTCTCTACACACGATCGGAAAAAGTCTGATTGGATTTTGTTGTCGGAAAATTTGAGAGCAGGATCTCAAATTTTTTCCGTCGGAAATTCCGATGGAAAAAGTCAGATGGAGCCCACACACGGGCGGATTTTCCGACAACATGGTCCGATCGGACATTGTCCGTCGGAATTTCCAACCGTGTGTACGGGGCATAAGGGGGAATTCTTCCCAATGACCACAAGTGTAGGGAACATTCTTCATACTGGCCATCACACTAATTTATAATGAGTTGTAGATATGGTCATTTTTAGCAGGGATTCCCTGAGACTGGAAAGTTATTTCAAGGGTTCCGGTGTTGAAAAGGTTGAGATAAACTATGACTCGGATACATGGGAATCTTCACAGATCCATCAGGTTTTCTTCTTTTGAAATACTTTTCCCAGTGGGGAGCCACTTCTTCAGTTTTAATGTGTCGGGAACATACTTACATAATTAAGCCATGTAAATCGAAGTATTCCCACCCATACAGACTCCTGGACACCATGGATGGGATCATTATATAACTAGAACAGGGTGTTTCCACAATTTTCACAACTCTTGGACAATCAACATCTGCCTTGACACATTCCATGGTGGTTGGATTAGAGCGTCGGTGATACCTGTGTAAAGGTTGGGGTATCTTCCTGACACATTAGAACTGAAGAAGTGGCCTGGAGAAGCCAAGAAAAAAATCGATATGACAGAACAAGCCCAGTTGAATGTGACCAACTACTACTAGATATACCATGACCTGGATACATGAGAACCTTCACAGACCCATCTGGGTTTGCCTTTTGGGATCTTTTTTTTCCCCAATGGGGAGATTCCCCTTTACTTCCAGTCTTGTAGGCACAACGTCTCCAAAAGTGAAGGAAGCTTGGATAGGTCTGGTGACAACTCAAAATTTGCGATCTTCCATCACTTTCAGTTCCACAATGGTCATCAGGACAAATCCAGGAATACCTGGGCTCAGAGGAAGTGGGCTGGATGATACTGTCCTTCAGACTGGGGACATCAAATGGCAGAAATAAAGAACTGCAGGAAAAATGTATTCCATTCCATGCAACTGGCACTTCCAATCACAGCTAATGAAAAAAAAAAGTTGTCAGTTGTACACAGAACATGTACAGGTGACGGGTACTTTGGGTTCAGAAGTCCAATGCAGAGTATGTGGGAGAGAATCCCAATCCGGCTGTGGGTGACACCCAGGTGAGTGTCAGCTGGTGGGGTTGTCACCCGACGCTCGGTAGTCGGGGAGAATCTCAGCCACCCTCTTCCTGAGAGAAATCAGCCTTTCCTCCTTCATCCTCAGCTCTTTCATCCGTTTCGGGAACTGTCTCCATGTCCTGAAGGCCGAACTGAGAATCCTCCTGAAATGTACACAATGATATCCTATCAGCATCAGTGACACGATCGCTACCGGGGAGAATATAGAGAGACCCCTGACACCATCACTACAGGGGGGAATATAGACACCAGTGACACCATCACCACAGGGGAGATATCGAGACACCACCACTACGTAGGGGAATATGGAGACACCATAATTACAGGGAGGAATATAGAGAGACCGCTGACATCATCACTACAGGAAGAATATAGACACCAGTGACACCATCACTACAAGAGGGGATATAGAGACACCGGTGACCCCATCCCTACAGGAGGGGATATAGCGACACCATCACTACATGGGGGAATATAGAGACACCGGTGACCCCATCACTAAAGGGGGAAAGTGACGATACCATTCACACCATCACTGCAGGACAAGATATAGAGACACAGGTGACACCATCACTACAGGTACACTAGTGACACCATCGTAGGGGGAAATATAGAGACAAAATATACAGACATCGGTGACACCATCACTACAGAGGGGAAGTTAGAGACACAGGTCACATTATCACTATAGGAGGAGGTATAGAGACACCATCACTGCAGGACAGAATATACTGTAGATACACTATGGTGACACTATAGGGGGAATATAGAGACACCGGTGACACCGTCACTACAGAGGTAATATAGAGACATAAGGGGGAATATAGAGACACTGGTGACACCATCCCTACAGAGGGAATATAGAGACACTGGTGACACCATCACTACAGAGGGAATATGGTGACGCCATCACTACAGAGGGAATAGAGACACTGGTGACACCATCACTACAGAGGGAATAGAGACACTGGTGACACCATCACTACAGAGGGAATACAGAGACACTGGTGACACCATCACTACAGAGGGAATACAGAGACACTGGTGACACCATTACTAGAGAGAGGAATATAGAGACACTGGTGACACCATCACTACAGAGGGATAACAGAGACACTGGTGACACCATCACTACAGAGGGAATATAGAGACACCAGTGACGCCATCACTACAGGGGGAATATAGAGACACTGGTGACACCATCACTACAGGGCAGAGACAGTGAAAGAAGAAGAATCAAGGTTTGGCCCATGGTAACCAATCAGATAACAGATGTTAAGCTATACACATGACGATTGGATCTCACCACCATCCATGTAATTTGCACTAAAGTTTTACTATAGATGAGTTTTTTAAATATATTTTTCATGCTAAAGTGATAATAAAGGTGTTTTTGCTGATTTATAATAAGTCTATATAAAACACTTACCTGTAGGCACTGTAAATATCTCTAAGGCCCCTTTCACACTGGGGCGGTGAGCCGCGGTGACGGTAAAGCAGCGCTATATTTAGCGCTGCTTTACCGTCGTTTTCACCGCGGTTTTCGGCCGCTCGCGGTGCGGTTTTACCCCCGCGAGCGGCCGAAAAAAAGGGTTAAACACCCCCCGCAGAGCGCCGCCGTAGCCGCGGTATTGCCGCGGTAACCGCGGTATTGCGGCGGTTTTACCGCGGTCTCCCATTGTAATCAATGGGAAGGAGCGGTATAGGAGCGGTGAACACACCGCTCCTATCCCGCTCCAAAGATGCTGCTAGCAGGACTTTTTTTGTCATCCTGCTAGCGCACCGCTCCAGTGTGAAAGCCCGCGGCTTTCACACTGGAGTTAAAGGGGCCGGATTTTTTCATGCGGTGAACAGGCGCTATTTTTCGCGCTGCACCGCATGAAAAACGCCCCGGTGTGAAAGGGGCCTAAATGTGCGCCTTTTAGGAGATATTCACTTAAGCAGCGCCAGTGTTGTCCCCGTCACATGTGCACTGAACTCTCATTGGACAGCATTCCGTCCAATCAGAGAGAGCTGTGCCATGGCCGTGACTCCCACACGCATGCTCGGGAGTGACGACATCGCGGCTCTGCCAATCATATGGGCGCACCCGGGAGGAACCCATGTCAGTGGAGATAGCGCCCCCTGCTGGAGGGCTTTGTTTCAAGGTAAGACTTTCATAATGTGCTAGTATGTGGTGCTTACTAGCTACAGTCTGATCATTGGGGGAGACTGAGGAAATGCTTTCTCCTGCCTGCAGCAGACTGATGGCATCATTTTAGCCTAGGAAAAGCCACTGCAATTAACTTCAGTAGCTTTTACTGAAAAGGTCGCTTTATTACCTTTAGCCAATCATATGTTATCCTCATCCTGCCAATCCCCTGACATTCCAGGTATGTACTCTATATGATACTTTATAGATCTACTATACAATACATATCCTGGGTGCTCCGATTTCTATGGGGAGGCTAGAAAACCCCGCCCACCTCTGGCTGTGCTCCGCCACCATCCTTTGCTTCTCCCACATGGCAATCTTTTCCTCTTGTGTCAGATCCAGCCAGGCGATGAACATCTTTCTCCGCAGATTGGCCTGATAGCGCCGCTGTGCCCTCTCCTCCTGGACAGACAGGTAGTCCTTGTACTGGAAGACAAGAAAAGTCTTGTTAAGGAGAATGTAATGACTGTCACCTTATATACAACTTACTGATCCAGCAGCACTAAGTAATCAAAACAGCTGTGCGCTGCCACCTAGTGATAAGTGAAGAAAATGTTTTATATAGAGAAAGCTGCTGCTATCACCTATATGTTCCCCCATCAACAGCAATAAACTAAGCTATCAAATATATTTCTTAGTTTACTGATCCAGCACTGCTTCCTCCTCCTTTACACTATCGGACACGGCACACACTGTCACCTTAAATATGGATTAACTTTCTATGATCTCCCACTAGCCACTTAACTTGGAATGTAGGGTCTAGTAGGAGGAGTGTAGCCCATAGGAGAGGAGTCTTAGTGTCCAGCCTCCTATAGGCAGGGCCCCAAGGGTCTGCTACCTCCCCCTAATAACAGGGCAAAAAAAAAAAATGACAATATCTGCATACTCCCCGCCCCAGGTACCATTATGTGGGACAATGAGGTCTCCTGAACCTACCTTTAACCAGCTGCGGAAACTCCTCCGTAATAGGATTGTAGCCCATAGGTGATCTGCCCGTCGGATCTTCTCAGCGGCAATCTCTCTGGCAGTGTGTGACCAGGTCTGCAGGGTTCTTCTCAGGAGAGCTGAGTGGTGATGGGAGTCCGCCCGCTAAACACACCAATAACACCAATCATTTCTAAAATCCATTTTATACACAGAAACCTCACTTTAGTTTACCAATGACTGGCGGCTTAACATTTAGTATAGCCACCTTTTTCCAGCTTCCCCACGTCTGCTCATACATTTCTTGCAGCCTTCTTTTGCCCCAAAAATGTTTATGTTGCCTTAATCTCTCACAACCCAACCTTCCAACATGGTCATAGTGACTTTCCATAATGTCTCACAACCCAACCTCCCAACATGGTCATAGTGACTTTCCATAATCTCTCACAACCCAACCTCCCAACATGGTCATAGAGACTTTCCATAATGTCTCACAACCCAACCTCCCAACATGGTCATAGAGACTTTCCATAATCTCTCACAACCCAACCTCCCAACATGGTCATAGTGACTTTCCATAATCTCTCACAACCCAACCTCCCAACATGGTCATAGAGACTTTCCATAATGTCTCACAACCCAACCTCCCAACATGGTCATAGAGACTTTCCATAATCTCTCACAACCCAACCTCCCAACATGGTCATAGTGACTTTCCATAATCTTTCACAACCCAACCTTCCAACATGGTCATTGTGACTTTCCATAATCTCTCACAAACCAACCTCCCAACATGGTCATAGTGACTTTCCATAATCTTTCACAACCCAACCTTCCAACATGGTCATTGTGACTTTCCATAATCTCTCACAACCCAACCTCCCAACATGGTCATAGAGACTTTCCATAATCTTTCACAACCCAACCTCCCAACATGGTCATAGAGACTTTCCATAATCTCTCACAACCCAACCTCCCAACATGGTCATAGAGACTTTCCATAATCTCTCACAACCCAACATAGTCATAGAGACTTTCCATAATCTTTCACAACCCAACCTCCCAACATGGTCATAGAGACTTTCCATAATCTCTGACAACCCAACCTCCCAACATGGTCATAGTAACTTTCCATAATCTCTCACAACCCAACCTCCCATGGTCATAGTGACTTTCCCTAATCTCTCACAATCCAACCTTCCAACATGGTCATAGTGACTTTCCATAATCTCTCACAACCCAACGTCCCAACATGGTCATAGAGACTTTCCATAATGTCTCACAACCCAACCTCCCAACACGGTTTTAGTGACTTTCCATAATCTCTCACAACCCAACCTCCCAACATGGTCATAGTGACTGTCTATAATCTCTCACAACCCAACATGGTTATAGTGACTTTCCATAATCTTTCACAACCCAACCTTTTAGAATGCATTTTATACGCAGAAAGATCACTTTAGTTTACCAATGACTGGCTGCTTAACATTTAGTATAGCCACCTTTTTCCAGCTTCCCCACGTCTGCTCATACATTTCTTGCAGCCTTCTTTTCCCCAAAAAATGTTTATGTTGCCTTAATCTCTCACAACCCAACCTCCCAACATGGTCATAGTGACTTTCCATAATCTCTCACAACCCAACCTCCCAACATGGTCATAGTGACTTTCCATAATCTCTCACAACCCAACCTCCCAACATGGTCATAGTAACTTTCCATAATCTCTCACAACCCAACCTCCCAACATGGTAATATTGATATTACTTAAAGGGGTTGAAAACCCTCATGTTTCTTTCAACGTAATGCTCTGTGCCTCTCTGAACGGGGTCCCGACTCTTGATTGGATAGATTGATAGCAGCGCAGCCATTGGCTCCCACTGCTGCCAATCAAATTCAAACATGCGGGGCGGTGCAGTCCAGCATTCGGGTCTATGGATGCCGAATGCGGGACACGGGAGCACGCCCGCAAGGTAATCCCCCGGGAGAGCGCTTCTCTTAGGGAGTTATCTGAAGTGAAGAGGAGCCGAGAGAGCCACCGGAGGACCCCAGAAGTTGAGGATCGGGGCCCATCTGTGCAAAATGAGTACAGTGGAGGCAAGTATGACATGTTTGTTATTTTTTTTTTAAAACACGAGCCTTTACAATCACTTTAACCTCCTATAATCTAACCTCTCACAACCTAAACTCTCAGCACTGCCATGGTGTCCTGCCTCAATCTCTAATAACCTAACTGGGGTTCTGCCATGGTGCATGGTGTCATGCCTCAATGTTCCAGAAGCACTTCCAGTATTACACTCCACAATCTTCCACAAACTAACCCCCAAGTACTGCCATGGTGACGAATCTCAATCACTCACAAATTAACCTCAGAGCACTGCAAGGGGGACATTCTTTGATCTTCTACAACCTAACCTCCCAGTACTGCCATGGTGACAAGTCTCAATCACCCACAAATGGCCACCCCAGCACTGCAACGTTGACCTGCCTCAATCTCTTACAACCCAACTTCCCAGTTCTGCCACGGTGTCATGTCTCCATGTTCCACAAGCTAACCTCATAGCACTGCCAGTCACATGCTTCAATCTCCTACAACCTAACCTCAAAGCACTGTCAGTATTACACTCCACAATCTCCCACAACCTAACCTCCAAGTACTGCCATTGTTACATGCCTCAATCACTCAAAAATTAACCTCCGAGCACTGCCAGGTGGACATTCTTTCATCTTCTACAACCTAACCTCCCAGTCCTCCTATGGTGACATCCCCCAGCCTGTCACAACCTAACCTCTCTCTTTTTTTTGTCTTGTTAATTCTTTTTTGTGTCACATTTTAAAAAGTAAGAAAAAAAAAAAAAAAAAACGGAAAATAACAATGCTTTGTACCAGAATGATAATTTTAGTGTTATTTTAAACAAGACAAATTTTTGCTTCTTTTTTTTAAGTTTTATTACTTTTTATGTCTCAGAATTGCATAAAAAATAATTTTTGCAAGACAATATCCTGAAAAGAAAGCCTTGTATGTAATACTTTGTTATCTTTAGGAATGACAAAGTTATTACCGAATAGGTCTATAGCAGAAATGTAAAAACTGTTCTGGTCCATAGGGGGCAGTACTGGTGCGAGAGGGGGAGGGCTTAAACAATCAGTTTCAGATTTATTCTGAGACATCTCTCCATAGAGATACAATAATATGAGTGCACCATAGTGGGGCGCTGTCCCTGGTTGCCATGCCCATACCTCCGTGTTTTGTTGGGTCTGAGTCATAAGTTTCCTCCAAGGCTCCAGGCCGTGGGACCTCAGCAGCGCCCGCTTGTAGTGTGACAGCGCCACCTCCTGGAGCTCCTTCTCTCTCTGCAGGCGCCTTTGCTTCTCCTCCTCTTTCTGGTAAATACATAAAATTTTAAAGCGGCATTAAACCTTTCTATTTTTTTCACTTTCCACCAAGTAAACCTACAGCATCAAGTATTGTTTTAAAAATATGTCCCCGACTTCTTACATTTTGTAGTCATAACACCCACTCACTCCTTATGGATGCGTACCCCTGTCCCCAGCCCACCCACATCAGGAGTACAGGGTCCTTTATCCCTGATAACAGCACATGCGTACCCCTGTCCCGAGCCCACCCACATCAGGAGTACACAGCCCTTCATCCCTGATAACAGCACATGCGTACCCCAGTCCCGAGCCCATCCACATCAGGAGTACACGGTCCTTCATCCCTAATGACAGCACATGCGTACCCCTGTCCTGAGCCCACCCACATCAAGAGTACACGGTCCTTCATCCCTGATAACAGCACATGCGTACCCCTATCCCGAGCCCACCCACATCAGGAGTACACAGTCCTCCTTCCCTGCTAACAGTACATGCGTACCTGTGTCCTGAGCCCACCCACATCAGGAGTACACGGTCCTTCATCCCTGATAACAGCATGTGTACCCATGTCCTGAGCCCACCCCCATCAGGAGTACACAGTCCTTCATCCCTGATAACAGCACGTGTACCCATGTCCTGAGCCCACCCACATCAGGAGTACAGGGTCCTTCATCCCTGATAACAGCACATGCGTACCCCTGTCCTGAGCCCACCCACATCAGGAGTACAGGGTCCTTCATCCCTGATGACAGCACATGCGTACCCCTGTCCTGAGCCCACCCACATCAGGAGTACAGGGTCCTTCATCCCTGATAACAGCACATGTGTACCCCTGTCCTGAGCCCACCCACATCAGGAGTACAGGGTCCTTCATCCCTGATAACAGCACATGCGTACCCCTGTACTGAGCCCACCCACATCAGGAGTACACGGTCCTTCAGCTCCGATAACAGCACATGCGTACCCCTGTCCTGAGCCCACCCACATCAGGAGTACAGGGTCCTTCATCCCTGATAACAGCACATGCGTACCCCTGTACTGAGCCCACCCACATCAGGAGTACACGGTCCTTCAGCTCCGATAACAGCACATGCGTACCCCTGTCCTGAGCCCACCTACATCAGAAGCACTGAACCCGTATATGGCTGTATGATGTGAGTGATCCTTGTCCATGTTGGACCATGCAGGATGTCACACTACACACACAGCTGAATGATCAGAGGAAGGACACGCCCCTCCCTCCTACCTATCAGAGATGAGATCACTGGAATATAGACAGGAAGACATCAAAGTGTAAAGGCAGCTCTGGGCTCTCTGATCAGAATGCTCAAAGCAAAAAGTTTCAGCCAATCCCCAATACACTCTCTGCAGGGATCAGATGACATATTCCAATCACAATATTAATTTCTATAACAGTATATGAGATAGTAATGACAGCAATACCAGCTTCTGCATCCTCCTCTCCTCCTTCTTCTTCTCCAGCTGGGCTTCTCTCTCTGCCGCCTCCATCTGTACCCGCTGCTCCTCTGCTGCCCTCAGCTGGGCCTACAAGGAATTACAGTCACAGCAGATCAACTCATACACTCGTTAGTGTCGGCAGATAAAATGCGTTTCTATTACTTATTTATTGTATTTTTTTTTTTAAACTTGTTTTATTGAGTATATGCAGAGAAATGTACATTCACATAGAAATATTCTGAATACACGATAGGATAATGTCAGTTAACACAAAACCAAACTATAAATAATACAGTAGCTCGACCCCTTAAAAAAAAAAAGGGGGGTCATTGTTGTGCCCACCCATGTTCTTAAGGATATTAAACTGGAGGGTCTGTGCCCCTTCCTGACCAGAGCACTTTTTGCGATTCGGCACTGAGTCGTTTTAAGTGATTAATTAATTAATTGCGCGGTCGTGCAACGGTGTACCCAAAACAAAATTGATGTACTTTTTTTCCCACAAGTAGAGCTTTTTTTGGTGGTATTTGATCATCTCTGCGGTTTTTATTTTTTGCGCAACAAACAAAAAGAGGGGGATAATTTTGAAAAAAAAAAAAACAATATTTTTTACTTTTTGCTATAATAAATATCCCCCAAAAATATAAATGTTTTTACTCAGTTAGGCCGATACGTATTCTTCTACATATTTTTGGTAAAAAAATAAAAAAAATTGCAATAAGCTTATATTGGTTTGTGCAAAAGTTTATAGCGTCTACAAAATAAGGGATAGAAAAAAAAAAAAAAAAAGAGCGACAATTTTGAAAAAAAAAAAATATTGATTGATTGGCGCAAAAGTTATAAACGTCTACAAAATAGGGAATAGATTTATAGCATTTTTATTATTATTTTTTTTTTTACTAGTAATGACAGTGATCTGCGATTTTTATTGTGACTGCGAAATTATGGCGGACACACCGGACAATTTTGACCCATTTTTGGGACCATTGTCATTTATACAGCGATCAATGCTATAAAAATGCACTGATTACTGTAAAAATGTAGGCAGTGAAGGAGTTAACACTAGGGGCGATCAAGGGGTTAACTGTGTTCGCATGGTCCACGCGCAGAGCCCGCCAGGAAGTTGGCGCATCGCTGCGCTAATCACAGGCAGTGAGACATTTCCCGATCTCTGCAGCCACGCATTGGGCAATTGGGCAACATGCCTGCGCTCATCCTCACTAGCTAATAGGATCACACGATCTGTCACTCCTCACAGAACAGAACAGGGAAGTGTGTGTTTACACACACACTCGTCCCTGTTCTGTGTCTCCTGCACACGATCGCTCGTGGCCGGCGGTCATCGCGCCCGTCGGCCACGAGCATCGGCACTCCCGCTGTGCAGAGTGCGCCTGCTATCCCGACCCCGCGAGCCGACGTATAGCTACGACGGCTCATGCAGGGGAGCCAAGCTGCGGCAGTATAGCTGCGGCGGTTGGTCAGGAAGCGGTTAAACCATGTGGTGGCCAAACATTACATACCGCCATCATGGCAATACACAAATAGGGGAACAAATTCAGGCACAAATCAGGTCCGAATTTTTGGCCTGAATTCGCAACCGGAACGGGACCCAATCTGCTCCGCCGCCGCCCCGGACCTGTGTGAACCGGCTCCATTGAGAGCATGTCATACAAATTCGATGCTGGGAAACCCACATCCAATTTGCAAATATGTGAAGGCAGCCTTAAGTCTGGGCTCTGACTAGGCCATGCAAGGGCATTCACCTTTTTCTCCGTCAACCACTGTGCACTCATTGTTTATGTTGGGTTTGGGTCATTGTCATGTTAGAAGGTAAACCTTCCCATTGACAACTTTCTGGCAGAGAGCAGTAGATTTTCCATAAGAATGTGACAGTATTTTGCCCCATCATCCCTCTATCCTGACAAGTGCTCCACTCCCTGCACAGAGAAACACCCCCATAACAGAATATTACCTCCTCTGTGCTTTACTGTAGGAATGGCGTTATTTGGATGGTGGGCTGTATTCAGAGCCGATCGGCCCTATAGGCACACTATGCAAGCTGCTTAGGGCCCCGCCACTGTGGGGGGCCCCCAAGACCCAGCATCCCCCCCTGCACCTCTGGCTGGCCGTTTAGAGTGCAATGAGGAGAGGTGGGAGGAGGTGGAAGGCGGCAATCGGCAGCTCTATGGTGCCTGAGTGGGCAGCGGGATCTCCCTGGGGTTTGTAGTACTCTCAGTGTATACAGTGGAGAGGAGAAGGGAGGGGCCTCTGACCCAGGCAGGTATCAGTTTCACTTTCACTCTGCTTGAACACTGTTGCTGATGCCCGGGTCAGAGGCCCCTCCCTCTCCGCTGTATACATTCGGAGATAGAACTACTAGCCCCAGGGAGATCCCCCTGCCTGTGGACACCATATAGCTGCCGATTGCCGCCTCCCACCTCCACCAGCCAGGTACAGGGGAACCATTGCAAGGGGGGGAGTCAGCTGTTTGGGGGCCCAAATGTAAGAGGGGGGGCTTTCTGGGGACACTAATGTAAGGAAGGGGGCCTCTGGGGACACTAATGTAAGAGGGGGGCCCCTGGGGACACTAATGTAAGGACGGGGCCTCTGGGGACACTAATGTAAGAGGGGGGCCCCTGGGGACACTAATGTAAGGACGGGGCCCTCTGGGGACACTGATGTAAGGACGGGGCCCTCTGGGGACACTGATGTAAGAGGGGGCCCCCTGGGGACACTAATGTCAGAGGGGGGGGGGGCTCTCTGGGGACCCTGTGTAAGGAGGGGCTCTTTGGGGACACTAATGTAAGAGGGAAGGCTCTCTTGGGACCCTGATGTAAGGGGGGGCTCTCTGGGGACCTGATGTAGGGGGATACCCTCTGGGGACCCTGATGTAAGTAGGGAGGCTCACTGGGGACCCTGATGTAAGGAGGGGCTCTCTGAGGACACTGATGTAAGGGGGGGCTCTCTGGGGACCCTGATGTAAGGAGGGGCTTTCTGGGGACGCTGATGTAAGGGGGGCTCTCTGGGGACCTCATTCTGTTCTATATTGTTGTACTTATTCTTTTACTGTTTTGTTTAAAGGAGGGGGGATTGTTTTGGGAGCACTGAAGTTTCGGGTGTGACTGTGTGGCAATGGCAAATGGTTTACATAGCTCACGGGTCAAGTAGAGGGCCCCTTAGCAGAATTTTGCTTAGGGCCCCAGGGAGGTCAGAATCGGCACTGGCTGTATTGGATTTCCGCCAGACATATCCTTTGGTGTTGAGGTCAATTATAAAATTTTAGTCTCATCTGACCAGAACACCTTTTTCCGTGTGGCCTCAGAATCCTCAAGGTGAGTTTTGGCAAAGCTCAGTGGTGGCTGCATGTGGCCTTTCATAAGGAGTGGCTATTTCTTGCACCCTCTCATACAAGCCACACTTGTGGAGAATTTGTGATATTGTTGTCACATGCACACAATGAACACACTTTGTTATAAATTCCTGCAACTGCCTCAGAGTTTCTGTAGGCCTCTTGGTGGCCTCTTTGGAGTGATGTCCCTGATCCAGGGAGGACTGTGTTGTACCAAACACCTTCCACTTCTTCGTAATATACTTCACTGTGCTCCTAGGCATTGATAAAGCCTTGGAAAAAATTTTTGTCACCATCTCCTGACTTGTGCCTGTCCACACTTTATCCCAGAGATCCCGGTGACAGCACCTTGCCAGCCATAGTTGATTGTTTGCTTCAGTTGCACTACCAGAGACTAAAATGCTCCAGGAAAGCTATTTTTGTGCTAAGCTAATCAAAATGACCACCGATCACAGTTGAAAGTCAAATGGCATTGTGTGCCATTGAGAAGGTGATTAGCTACACCTGATTGAGTTTACAAGTCATTTTCCGTTTTATGACATGTTGGTGTTATATCTTTCACTTGGATGTTATATGTTGCACGCAAGTAAATACAACTGAATAAAACAAAAACTGTGTCCGTCTTCATTTCAGACTGCAAAGCAAGAAAATGTGATTATTTTCACCGCTTCCCGACCGGCGCAATGACGATGTACGTCGACAGAATGGCATGGACAGGCAAAAGGGCGTACAGGTACGTCCCCTTTACGATTGCCGCCGTGCCATCGAGCGCGAGCCGCCGGCACCGGTCGGGACCCCCGTGAGTCTGGTCGCGGGTCCCGCGGACTCGATCGCTGCGGGGATACCCGCGGACTCGATCGCTGCGGGGATACCTGCGATCGTCTCACGGGATGGCTGAACGAGAAGATGCGGAGGTAAACAGCATCTCCCCGTTCTGCCTAGCAAATAGTGACACCGATCTCTGCTCCCTGTGATTGGAGCAGAGATCAGTGTTCACTAAAACACAGCCATGCCCCCACAGTTAGTAACACGCCTCTAGGAACACTTAACCCCTACACTGCCACCTAGTGGTTAACCCCTTCACTGCCAGTGTCATTTACACAGGAATCAGTGCATTTAAATAGCACTGATTGCTGTATAAATGACAATGGTCCCAAAAATGTGTCAAAAATGTCCGATGTGTCCGCCATAATGTCGCAGTCACAATAAAAAAAAATAAAAATAAATAAAAATAAAAAAAATCGCTGATCGCCGCCATTACTAGTAAAAAAAAAAAAAATTATTAAATAGTAGAAGAATACGTATCGGCCTAAACTGAGGAAAAAAAAATGTTTTTTTTTTTTTTTTATATATTTTTGGGGGATATTTATTATAGCAAAAAGTAAAAAATAATGCGTTTTTTTCAAAATTGTCGCTCTTTTTTTGTTTATATCGCAAAAAATAAAAACCGCAGGGGCGACCAAAAGAAAGCTATATTTGTGGGGAAAAAAAGGACGTCAATTTTGTTTGGGAGCCACGTCGCACGACCGCGCAATTGTCAGTTAAAGCGACGCAGTACCGAATCGCAAAAAGTGGTCTGGTCTTAAGCCAGCAAAATGGTCCGGTCTGAAAGTGAAACTGAAGTCCAGCGGATAATCCCCTCGTGTGTGGGCGCCGGCGGACTTTTTGGCGCCAAAGTCCGGCGGACCAAAGTTTTAAGTTTGGTTTTAAAATTATCCGCTGGACTTGGCAGTCCGGCGGACAATCCTGCCGTTAGTAGGCTAGTCCGCCGGACTTTTGAAAATGAACGGACTTGCCGCTCATCGGCAAGTCCGTTCATTTAGCACGTGACTTCAGGTTACGTAGCTAGCGTAGGCAGTAAATGCCGCCGCGCTAGCTCCGTAAGCTGGCATGGATTTAAAGGGAACCCCCCAAATCCATGTCAGACCCTTATCCGAGCACGCAGCCTGGCAGGCCAGGAAAGGGGTGGGGACGAACGAGCGCCCCCCCCCTCCTGAGCCGTACCAGGCCGCGTGCCCTCAACATGGGGGGTGCCCTGAGGAAAGGGGGGCCGTGCGCCCCCCCCACCCCAAAGCACCTTGTCCCCATATTGATGAGGACAAGGGCCTCTTCCGACAACCCTGGCCGTTGGTTGTCGGGGTCTGTGGGCGGGGGGCTTATCGGAATCTGGGAGCCCCCTTTTATAAGGGGGCCCTCAGATCCCAGCCCCCCACCCTATGTGAATGAGTATGGGGTACGATGTACCCCTACCCATTCACCTAAGGTGTAAAATGTAAAGTAAAGTACAAAAACACCCACACTTTTGAAAAAATATTTTATTGCACTGCTCCGGGGGTCTTCTTCCGTCTTGGGGGTCTTCTCGCCGGACTCCTCCGCCATTTACCAAGCTCTTTTACCGAGCGGAGAAGTCCGGCTACCTTCTTCGTCGTCGCCGCCGTCGTCTGGGGGTCTCGATCCGCCTTCGGGGGTCTTCCGGGGGTCTCTTCTGTTCTTGCGGCGGTCGTCGTCTTCCGCGCCGCCGGCGCCTTCTTCTTGTTCTTGTTCTTCTTCTTCCGATGTTGACCCGTCGCTGTCTCTGCCCGGAATGGCAGAGCCGCGCTGCGCTGGGACTTATATAGGGACATGGGGACAGGGTCACATGCTCATGTCACATGGTGACCCGCCCCCCTTGCGATGTCACAGTCCCGGAGGATGCTGGGACTGTGACATCGCAAGGGGGCGGGGTCACCATGTGACATGAGCATGTGACCCTGTCCCCATGTCCCTATATAAGTCCCAGCGCAGCGCGGCTCTGCCATTCCGGGCAGAGACAGCGACGGGTCAACATCGGAAGAAGAAGAACAAGAACAAGAACAAGAACAAGAAGAAGGCGCCGGCGGCGCGGAAGACGACGACCGCTGCAAGAACAGAAGAGACCCCCGGAAGACCTCAGAAGACCCCCGAAGGCGGATCGAGACCCCCAGACGACGGCGGCGACGACGAAGAAGGTAGCCAGACTTCTCCGCTCGGTAAAAGAGCTTGGTAAATGGCGGAGGAGTCCGGCGAGAAGACCCCCAAGACGGAAGAAGACCCCCGGAGCAGTGCAATAAAATATTTTTTCAAAAGTGTGTGTGTTTTTGTACTTTACATTTTACACCTTAGGTGAATGGGTAGGGGTACATCGTACCCCATACTCATTCACATAGGGTGGGGGGCCGGTATCTGGGGGCCCCCTTATTAAAGGGGGCTCCCAGATTCCGATAAGCCCCCGCCCGCAGACCCCGACAACCAACGGCCAGGGTTGTCGGGAAGAGGCCCTTGTCCTCATCAACATGGGGACAAGGTGCCTTGGGGTGGGGGGGCCCCCCTTTCCCCAGGGCACTCCCCATGTTGAGGGCACGCGGCCTGGTACGGCTCAGGAGGGGGGGGGGGCGCTCGTTCGTCCCCACCCCTTTCCTGGCCTGCCAGGCTGCGTGCTCGGATAAGGGTCTGAGATGGATTTGGGGGGGACCCCCACGCCGTTTTTCGGCGTGGGGATTCCCTTTAAATCCATGCCAGGTGACGGAGCTAGCGCGCCGGCATTTACTGCCTACGCTAGCTACGTACCTGAAGTTACGTTCGAAATGAACGGACTGCTCCGTGTGTGGGCAAGTCCGTTCATTTTCAAAAGTCCTGCGGACTTTGGCCGGCGGATTATCCGCCGGAGAAGTCCGTGCGTGTGTGGGCAAGTCCACACGCTCGGAAAGTCCGGCGGACCCAGCTGGAAAGTCCGGCGGATTGTCCGCTGGACTAAGTCCGCCGGCAAAAGTCCGCACGTGTGTACGCGGCATAAGACTGTCGGACCCAACATTTACCACGCATTCGCCCGCGAGGCTGTTTCGTGTGTCTTATTTCCTTTGCACAAACGTCTGGATCCCGAGCAGAACCCTACTGTAAGGTAAACCGGATCTCTACCACCAAAAGGCCAGTGCAGATACATGCTCATGCTCATTGCACACGTACTAAAATTTATAAGCATAAGACCAATGTAATTTCTGCAGTGCCAGTTCATCGCGCACGTATTTGTGCGCATGGGCAAATACATGCACGCACGCGCGTGTGCACATACCAATTAGCACTTGGCACCCAGTGGCCTATTTAAACTGCTCTATCACTGTGAACAGTTGCTGGATGGTCTTCAGCTTGTTCCTGACTTCCCAAGACCCGATCTGCTTTTCCTGTTTACTTGTGCATGACCCGGCTTGCCTTTGGACTTTGTCTCTGCTCGTGCTCTAGCTCTGTTACCTACCATCCCGACCTTGGCTTGTTTACTGGATCTTATCTGCCTGCTGATTTTGTACCACATTGCCCAACTGTTACCAACCCTGGTCTATCCCCTGGACTTGCTTTGCCTGCCGATTCGGTGCCTCACTGCCCGGTTGCCGCTGACTGCTGCTTGTCTCCTGGCTCCGCTTCCGTCCCACGTTCTGGTGCCAAGCTGCTTTTGCATCCTGTTCCGAGGACTGTGACTACCAGCTCTACCCACCTAAAGAGTGGACATCACCAGCCAGCTGCTACAGCACTCGTGCTACTCCTTGCCTTTACACTCTCTGTTCCCACCTTCAGGAGTGTTATGCATTGATACAGTCACACAATTTCACAGGAACCATAAGATAAAACAAAGTTCAGGAATATTCCATTAGTTTGCAAATCTATGTACACTACAAACTGTTGAATGGGTTCTGATATCGCTGTTTTACTAACCTGACAGCCTTATTATTCTAAACAGGAAACCTTCATTTTGTTTGCAAATATTAAAGATTATAACTACCAGCAAGAATAAGTGCTTACATTTAAAGAGCACCTGTCATTTCAGATACATAATGGCAGCGCCTATTAGAGGGGATCCACTCGTCTGCTTCCGCCACGTCCCTCACCATGTTGTGTCACTGCCACAACACCAGCTGTCCAATTAAAGTGAATGGGACGGTCGGTGAGTCCAAAACGGGTCAGAGGAGGAGCCGCTGCGGGACAGAGATGACAGTTCTTTAACTGCTTTTCGACCGCCGGCTGTCAATTGACGGCCAGGTGGTGCAGCTCTCAGGGCGGGAGGGCGTCATATGATGTCCTCCCCTTCCCGGCCCTCCAGTGTCACTGGGTCACTGGACTTCCCACGCCCGCCGTGTCACTGGGCACCCGATGCGCGTGCCGGCGGCCGCGATGTCCGCAGGGCACCCGCGTTTGCCCGGTAACACAGCAGGCCGTGGATCTGTGTATGTAAACACACAGATCCACGGTCCTGTCAGAGGAGAGGAGACCGATGGTGTGTTCTCAGTAAGGAGAAACACAGATCGGCCTCCTCCCCTTGTGAGTCCCCTCCCCCTACAGTTAGAATCACTCCCTAGGATCATATTAACCCCTTCAGCGCCCCCTAGTGTTAACCCCTTCCCTGCCAGTCACATTTATACAGTAATCAATGCATTTTTATAGCACAGATCGCTGTAGAAATGTGAATGGTCCCAAAAAATGTGGCAGAAGTGTCCGATATGTCCGCCGCAAAGTCGCAGTCACGATAAAAATCACAGATTGCCGCCATTATTAGTAAAAAATAAATAATAAAAATGCTATAAATCTATCCTCTATTTTGTAGACGCTATAACTTTTGTGCAAACCAATCAATAAATCGCTATTTTTTTTTACCAAAAATATGTAGAAGAATACGTATCGGCCTAAACTGAGAAAAAAAAATGTTTTTTTATATATTTTTTGGGGATATTTATTATAGCAAAAAGTAAAAAATAATGTTTTTTGTTTTTAAACTTGTCCCTCTTCTTTTGTTTATAGCGCAAAAACCGCAGGGGTGATCAAATACCACCAAAAGAAAGCTCTATTTGTGGGGAAAAAAAGGAAGCCAATTTTGTTTGGGAGCCACGCCGCGCGACCACGCAATTGTCAGTTAAAGCGACGCAGTCCTGAATCGCAAAAAGGGGCCTGGTCCTTTGGCTGCAAATTGGTCCGGGGCTGAATTGGTTAAAGAGAACCTGTCATTTCAGATCCATAATGGCAGCGCCTGTTAGCGGGCATCCACTCGCCTGCTGCCGCCACGTCCCTCACCATGTTGTGTCACTGCCACTACACCAGCTGTCCCATTAAAGTGAATGGGACGGTCGGTGAGTCCACAATGGGTCAGAGGAGGAGCCGCTGCGGGACAGAGATGACAGTTGCTCTTTAAAAATGATGATCTAAATCGAGCCTTTTTACTAAGTGATTTAAATCGACTCGATTTAAATCAAATCCCCCTTGTTCAATAGATTTGGCTAATTTTATTGTACAAAGATTGGGAACCTTCCTAGTGGGGACACAGACAGGAACAAAAACCTGACAGATGGTGTGACCCTTCCATGCTATAAATTGCCTTTCCATTACTTGTATCACGGATTTAGTCCCCAATATGTGTCACTGGCTGGTACTAGGAGTGAGGGACCCCCATAAAAAATAGAAGCCCAAGACAATGGTTTGCAGCTGCACTTCTATCCTTGTTTGCCATGGCAAGGAGCAGACAATGTCAATGTCTGTATTTCTCTTATGGTGGGATTACTATAATACTTCGCCATTTATATCCTCCCTGGTTTGCAGTGGTGGGGAGTTTGCTGGTAGGAGTCACCCACAATACACAAGGCCATTCATTGGACATGCCGGCCTGGCATGGTGGCAGTCTTTCCTTTCACTGGTGAACACAGCGATTCCACTTGAAGCCGGGGTCTGTGTCCAGCTGTGGTTCGGTGAACCCCCCCCCCCGCCCATCGGGTACATCCACTGTTGGAGAAATGTCCCCCACGGTTCACAAAAACAGCACACAGGACTCACCAACTTGTCCTCCTCGCGTTTCTTTTTTATCTCCTCCAGCATTCTCCTCCTCTCGGCTCGCTGGGCTGCTCTCTCCTCCATCGCTACAACACAAGACCATAGATGAGAACATTCCAACCTGTAAAGCCTCTTTAATCCCTTCAATACTGGGGGGCACTTATACACCTTCCTGCCCAGACCATTTTTCAGCTTTCAGCGCTGTCGCACTTTGAATGACAATTGCGCGGTCATACAACACTATAACCATATGACATTTTTTATCAATGTTTTCAGACAACAAGAGCTTTCTTTTGGTGGTATTTAATCACCTCTTGGGTTTTTATTTTCTGCAAAAAAAAAAAAAAAAAGGTCGAAAATTTGGAAATTTCTGTAACAAAACTTTGTAAATAAGTACGTTTTCTCCTTCACTGATGGGCACCGATGAGGTGGCAATGATGATGGGCACTAATATGCGGCACTGATGATCACTGCTGATCGGCACTAATATGCGGCAACTGATAGGTGGCACTGATATGCAGCAATGATGGGTACACATAGGTGGCACTGATAGGCAGCATGGATGGGCACTGATGTACACTAATGGATGGTACTGATGAATGTCAATTAGTGCCAAACAATAATGCCTGCCAATCAGTGATGCCCATTGTGGGCACTGATTGGCATCCCTGGTGACCATGGATGGCATACCTGGTGGTGACTAGTGGTGGGCGTCCCTGGTGGTCCAGTGTGGGCATCCTCGGAGGGGCTGCACTTATAATCAATCAGCACAGTGCCCCCCAGTCCCCCTCTGTCAGGAGAGCCGCCGATCGGCTCCCCTTTACTCTTCCTGTTTACATCGTGATCAGCCGTGATTGGATACGGCTGATCACGTGGTAAAGAGTCTCTGTATGTGTGTTTCTTTATGTGAGAAAAAAAGTGTTAAAGAGGCTTTTGGTAGCTTTTTATTTTTAACCCCTTTCACTGTCACTGATGTATATCAAATTTCACAGCAACAGGGGGTTTACACACACTCTGTGTAAATCTAACAAGTCGACTGTCAGGTGGAAGCAACGAGGTGGGTGTACAGCCACCCAATTAGTTCCACGCACCTCCGACAGCGCGATCTGCACTCAACTAGTTTCAGTGGAGGGCAGAAGAGATATCAGGGGTCTAATAGACCCCTGATAACTCATTAAAAGAGAACCCGTCTCAACAAAATAGTATTACAAGGGGGACTTTTGGTTTCCCTATGTGATGAAAAATAAAGTTTAGTGAAAAAAAAAAAAAAAAAAGGGTAAAAAGAATAAAATTTACACCCAAGCACCCATGATAGTGTAATCTGCAGACACGTGAAACCCAAAGCCCCGTCTATTATCTCATTGTCACTAGTCAATGAGGACCTGTCATGGTTACAAATCCTTGCTGTCATCATAGAGCCAGTAGTGACTGGCGTTTTTTTTTTTTGGGGGGGGGGGGGGGGGGGGAGCAAACAACCACCCCCTGCTGTTTGCCGGTCGGTCCAGCAATTACCCCATCATGGCGGGTGGCAGGTAGTGCGGCTCTGAGTCCTCTCCTTCGTGGCGGCTTCCAGATCCTCCCCTCCTCCTAGGTGTCCAATAGGTTCATCTGTCCTTTCAGCCAATCTGGTGGCCAGTGTCAAAACCCGCTTCTTGATTGGCCGGGAGGAGGATCAGTGTTACAAACAGCGAATATTGATTCGATGTTGTAACACACCTGGGTGGGTTCAGAGCACACGCCCTTTGACCTGAGCCCGCCTCTGGCTCTAATTGGTGCTTAAAAAAAAAAAAACAGCCCCTCCGCATTGGAATTGGAATATTGGTCTGATGTCCTGAAAGGGGTCAGACGCATGGATAGGGGAGGCGGTGATGGATAGAGGGGAAGTGAGCGGCGCCCGTGCGCCCTTAATGGACGGGCCACTCCTGCATAGGGCACATCTCACAGCAAATCATTTTGTTATATTTCCCCATCCACCTCATTCAATCAAACACACTTACCTCTCACTGTAGGGTGCTGGGTGGAGCAGATGCTGGCTCTCCGTGATGTAGACATCGTGCTCTGGCCTGGGCTCCCATTTGGGCCCTCAAATTGAGAAGAAGAAAACGAAAATCTGTGGAAGACACAATAAAACCCTTAATCCTTGCTAAAAGAGAATGTCAATTTGCCCATTATATATATATATACACATACACACATAAATACACACACATTGTATATATGTGTAGATTATATAAAAAAATTATAATATGTTATTTTATTTTTATATCTCATTTTTTTTTTTACTATTTTATATTCAGTTATGCTGATAAGTTTACATACCCCGGCAGAATTTATTATTTTATAATAAATGTATTATTTATTTCTTGGCCATTTTTCAGAGCATATTTGGGTAGTTTCTGTTGCCATTATGATTTTAAAAAAGAGTAAACAGTTGATTGATAAAAAATGGATTCAGCCAAACACTAACCATGAGTGATAGAAAAGTCTTTGTGTTATCATTCATATTCTCTAAAAAGTGGCCAAGAAACCATAAATTCTGCCAGGGTATGTAAACTTATGAGCACAACTGAATATATTATATAAAGTTGTTAACTGAGATTATATATATATATATACACATACACACATACATACATACGTTTTTAAACATTTTAACTGAACTGATCCCAAATGATTAAAGTACAACTACAAAAACAAAACTTTTCTTTAGTTTTGGATAGAGTGTAGAGGGGTTAGAACCCCTGTCAGTTTTTATTGCTGGCTCTGTCTCCTTTAACCGCTTCCCAGACGGCGCACAGCGATGTACGTCGGCAGAATGGCACTGACAGGCATAAGGGATTACAGGTACGTCCCTTTGAATTTGCCGCCGTGCCATCACGTGCGCGCAAGTCGGGACCTCCGACAGTACGATCGCAGGTCCCGCGGACTCGATCATTTCACGGGGAGGAAGAACGGGGAGATGCCGATGTAAACAGCATCTCCCCCTTCTGCCTAGCAACAAGTGATACTGATCTCTGCTCCCTGTGATTGAAGCAGAGATCAGTGATCTGTAAAACACAGCCACACCCTCCCCACAGTTAGCAACACGCCCTTAGGACACATTTAACCCCTTCACTGCCAGTGTCATTTACACAGGAATCAGTGGATTTGTATAGCACTGATTGCTGTATAAATGACAATGGTCCCAAAAATGTGTCAAAAATAGGGGATAGTTTTAAGGCATTTTTATTAATAATTTTTTTTTTTTTTTACTAGTAATAGCGATTTTTGTGATTTTTATTGTGACTGCGACATTGTGTCGGACACATCGGACACGGTTGACACTATTTTGGGACCACCATTGTCATTTATACAGCAATCAGTGCTATAAAAATGCACTGATTACTGTATAAATGACACTGACAGGGAAGGGGTTAAACACTAGGGGGCAATCAAGGGGTTAAGTGTGTCCTAGGGAGTGATTCTAACTGCGGGGGGAGGGGCTACAACTCACATGACAGCGATCACCACTCCTGATGACAGGGAGCAGTGATCTCTGTCATCTCACTAGGCAGAACGGGGAATTGCCTTGTTTACATACGTAGCTCCCCGTTCTGCGGCTCCATGACACGATCGCCGGACACTGGAGGACATCGAGTCCACGGGTCCCGCGGTCATGATCACGCTGTATGAGCGCCCGCTAACCCCGCCAATTAAAGGGGATGTACAGGTACGCCCATTTGCCCACCGCTTCCATCGTGTCGACGTATATCGGTGTGCAGCGGTCGGCAAGTGGTGAAAGTTGTATTTATTATTTATCTATCAGCTCATCCCCCACAGTTATTACTTTTTGTATCACTTCACCCTCCCTCTTAGATTGTAAGCTCTAAAGATCAGGGCCTCCGATTCCTCCTGTATTGAATTGTATTATAACTGTACTGTCTGCGCAGCGCTTTACAACATGAGGGCAAACTGTTGGCGCTATATAAATCCTGTATAATAATAATACCTGCGGGGTGCCTCTTTAGCAGGAGAAGATTCTCCAGTCAATGGGCCACTTTCTTTCCCGAGAGTCACTTTTGTTTTGGCGGCGTGACCCAACAGTTGTGACGTCACGGCGCTGGCGTTCTTGGCTTCCCCTCTTGCGATCATCAGCCTCTGGTTCTCCATCAGATCCTGTATCATCTCTTTCTGTTCCTGAAGCTGCCGCCTCTGCTCCGAGATTAGCAGCTCCTGGAACTGATGGCGGTTCTCAAAGTTCTCACCGTAGGGTGGACCTTTCCTCTGGAGCGCCGGTGTCCGAGGGGCGGCGCTGGGCTGTAGCCGCTGCTGGTTCAGCTCTTCGGAGGTGAGAGCCGCGTGCTGCCTGGTCACCTGCCAAGCATGCTTAGGGGTCTTTGGTACCAGGGAGGCCTTGTGGAGGACCGGCGTCTGACGGCCACTGATTGCACTGCTGTTTTCTTCCCCCTGAAAGACAATATATGAGAAGGAAGATATGTTAGTAGAGCACTGGACCAAAATCAGGGGCCAGCTTTCTGTCAGCCGGGGTGTCCTCAAGGGTCCCCAGGACAGTCTGAGAAATGAAGAAGGGATGAGTGTGCCACCACCGTAGTATGAGTCCAGTAGGCTAACCGACGCGTTTCGTCTGCCTCAGACCTCCCTCCACATCAAGGCAAAAAATCCTGGAAATGATTTGAAGAGAAAAATTGGGCAAAACTTATTACTAATCTAAGCATAGGCAATGTGGCCATGGCACCTTTTCATTCTATATGGAGGACGACGCATCATATCACCTGTGATGGGACCAAAATGTTTTCTTAACCACTTCAGCTCCAGAAGGTTTGACCCCCTTCATGACCAGAGCTTTTTTTTGCTATTTAGCACTGCGCTACTTTAACCACTTAAAGCGGAGTTCCACCCTAAAGTGGAATTTCCGCTCATCGGATCCCCCCCCCCTCCGGTGCTACAATTGGCAGGGGGGAGGGGGGTGCAGATACCTGTATAATCCAGGTATCTGCACCCACTTCCGGGAATAGCTAGCCGCAGATGCCCCCCCCCCGTTGTGTTCTGGGAAACACACAGTTCCCCGGACACAACGGGGACCAGTGAAGACGCGCAGCGTGACTCGCGCATCCGCAGTAAGGAACCGGACAGTGAAGCCGCAAAGCTTCACTTCCTAATTCCCTGACAGAGGATGGTGGCGGGGGCAGCCGAGAGACGAGCGATCGCTCGTCATCTGCTGCCGACATCACTGGCACCCAGGACAGGTAAGTGTCCGATTATTAAAAGTCAGCAGCTGCAGTATTTGTAGCTGCTGACTTTTAATATATTTTTTTTAAGGTCGCCATCCTCTTTAAGGATCAGGCCTCTTTTTGAGATTTGTTGTTGTTGGTTTTTTTCTAACACCCTAGAGAATAAAATGACGGTCATTGCAATACTTTCTGTCATACCGTATTTTATTTGTGCAGCGGTCTTACAAGCGCACTTTTTTTGGAAAAAAATACGCTTTTATTTTAATTAAAAAAATAAGACAACAACAGTAAAGTTAGACCAATTATTATTTTTTTATTGTGAAAGATAATGTTAGGCCGAGTAAATCGATACCCAACATGTCACGCTTCAGAATTGCGCCCGCTAGTGGAATTGCGACAAACTTTTACCTTTAAAAATCTCCATAGGCAACGTTTGAAAAATTCTACAGGTTGCATGTTTTGAGTTACAGAGGAGGTCTAGGACTAGAATTATTGCTCTCGCTCTATCGATCGCGGCGATACCTCACATGTCTGGTTTGACCACCGTTTTCATATGCGGGCGCTACTCACGTATGCGTTTGCTTCTGCACGCAAGCTCGGCGGGACGGGGGGGGGCATTTAAAAGTTTTTTTTTTTTCTACTTTATTTTTCCTTTTATTTTTACACTGTTCTTTTAAAAAAAAATAAAAAATTGTGTCACTTTTATTCCTATTACAAGAAAATGTAAACATACCTTGTAATAGAAAAAAAGCATGACAGGTCCTCTTGACCTCTTATTTTATTTATTTTACATTTTTTATTTATTTATTTATTTATTTAATTGAATTTTAGTGTACATTTTAGATGTGAGGTCTTTTTGACCCCCAGATCTCATCTGGGGGTCAAAAAGACCTCACATCTAAAATTTACACTAAAATTCAATAAAAATAAATAAATAAAAAATTTTAAATAAAAAAATAAAATAAAATAAATGTCCCTTTAAGAGCTATGGGCGGAAGCGGCGTTTTGACGTCGCTTCCGCCCTACAATGGTATGGAGACGGGTGGGGGCATCTTCCCCTCACTTGTCTCCATGCCAAGCCAGCAAGAGGATCCAATCGCCTCCGCCGCTACCAGTGGCTCCAGTAAGCGGCAGAGGGCACCGGAGCGAGGCGGGAGGCCCCCCTCCTACCGCTGATAATAGTGATCTTGCGGTGAACCCGCCGCAGAGACCACTCATATCGGAAACTGGACCGCCAGCCGAAGAAGATACCAGGGTTATGGCAGCTAGCTGCCGCCATAACAACGCTATTCCTTTTCAATGTTAGGACGTATATCAGCGTGTGGCGGTCCGGAAGTGGTTATTATTTTTTTTATTAATAATGGCGGCGATCTTTTTAAATCGGGACTGCGACATTATGGCGGACACATCGGACACTTTTGACACTATTTTGGGACCATTGTCATTTATACAGCGATCAGTGCTATAAAAATGTAATGATTACTGTGTAAATGTCCCTGGCAGGGAAGGGGTTAACACTAGGGGGCGATGAAGGGGTTAAGTGTGTCCTAGGGAGTGATTCTAACTGTGTGGGGGGGGGGGCGGGATGGGCTTCCACTGACATGACAGCGATTACTACTCCCGATGACAGGGAGCAGCGATCTCTGTCATGTCACTAGGCAGAATGGGGAAATGTCTTGTTTATATAGGCACTTCCCTGTTCTGCCGCTCCGTGACATGATCGCCGGGACACCGGCGGACATTGAGCCCGTGGGCACGGTCACGCTGTACGCGGCGGGTGCACGCGCGCCGCCAGCCGCACCAATTAAAGGGGACGTACAGGTACACCCATTTGCACATCGGTGCTATTGTGCCGATGTATATCGGCGCGCAGCAGTCGGCAAGTGGTTAATTGAACGCACGTATCGAAAAAGTTTAAAATTACTTGAAATTTTATTAACATGGAAAAGCTTATATGGAAGTTTAGTGCTTGGGGGTATCCTCATCTTTAACTGACAATTAACCGCTTCCCGACCGCCTCCTGCACATATACGTCGGCAGAATGGCACGGCTAGGCAAAAGCACGTACATGTACGTCCCCTTTAATTGCCTAGCCGTGGGGGGCGCGGTCGCGACCCGGTCGGGAGCTCCGTGACCACGGCCACGGGACCAGCGGACCCGATCGTCGCTGGTGTCCCGCGATCGGGTCAGAGAGCTGAAGAACGGGGAGAGGTCTGTGTAAACAAACCTCTCCCGCGCTTCCTACACTGCCTGTCACTGATCATCTGTTCCCTGTCATCGGGAAAGCCGATCAATGACATCAGACGTCAGCCACGCCCCCTAATGTAAAAAAAAAAAAAACACACACGTCACAGCCCATAACCCCTCCCTGCCCCCTAGTGGTTAACTCTTTCACTGCCAGTGTCATTTATACAGGAATCAATGCATTTAAATAGCATTGATTGCTGTATAAATGACAATGGTCCCAAAAATGTGTCAAAAATGTCCGATGTGTCCGCCATAATGTCGCAGTCACAATAAAAATCGCTGATCGACCCTATTACTAATAAAAATAAAAAAATATTAATAAAAATGCTATAAAACTATCCCCTATTTTGTAAACGCTATAACTTTTGCGCAAACCAATCAATTATCGCTAATTGCAATTTTTTACCAAAAATATGTAGAAGAATACGTATCGGCCTAAACTGAGGAAAAAAAATGTTTTTTTTTATATATTTTTTGGGGATATTTATTATAGCAAAAAGTAAAAAATATTGAATTTTTTTCAATTGTCGCTCTATTTTTGTTTTTAGCGCAAAAAATAAAAACCGCAGTGGCGATCAAATACCACCAAAAGAAAGGTCTATTTGTGGGAAAAAAAGGACGCCAATTTTGTTTGGGAGCCACGTCGCACGACCGCGCAATTGTCAGTTAAAGCGACGCAGTGCCGAATCGCAAAAAGGGGCCTGGTCCTTTGACTGCCAATTGGTCCGGGGCTGAAAGTGGTTAAGACCACAAGTTCACCTTCGATCCATATAGATGAATACATGAGTACAGAAGGGAAGATCACCTTTTGTTCAGCAGTTTCTGGGCTCCCAATGGCCACCTCAGTACCACTCTCATTGTTTCGTTTGTGGCCCCCCACGGAGGAGGCCGCTTCCAGCAGAGCCGCCATCTTCCTCTTGGTCTCCTCTTTTTGAGCCTCCAGCTCTCTCCTCTCCTTCTCTGCTCGGCACCAGAGCTGCCACTCTATCAGGCAGTGACGCAGGAGGCGTCTGTGGTAGCTCTCTACTGCCACCTTCTGTTTCCTGGAGGGAAGACAAGGGAGATGAAAACATGAAAAAAAAAAAGAAGACTGGAGGTCAGACGTATCGCAGGTGTTTAGGAACAAAATGGGATTTAAAGGGAGCCTGTGCCCAGACAATGCATGCTAAAGTATTCACATATTCTGAAGCAGTAAAATTACTTTAACTGCTTCAATACCTGGGACTTTTTACTCCCTTCCTGCCCAGGCCAATTTTCAGCTTTCAGCGCTGTCACACTTTGAATGACAATTGCACGGTCATACAACGCTGTACCCATTATGACATTTTTATCATTTTTTTTTCCACCACACAAATAGAGCTTTCTTTTGGTGGTATTTAATCACCACTGGGTTTATTTTTTTATTTAAAAAATTTATTTAATTTATTTTTTACAAAAAAAAAACCCAGAAAGCCTGGAAATATTGAAAAAACAAAAACCAAAAACTTTTTTTTCTTAGTTTTTGTCAGAAGATTTTGTAAATAAGTAATTTTTCTCCTTCACTGGTGTGCGTTGGTGGACACTGATGTGGTGGCACTAATATGCAGCACTGATGGGCACTGTAAGGCTGCACTGATGGGCACAGATACGTGACACTAATATGCAGCACTGATAGGCTGCAGTGATAGGCAACACTGATATCCAGCACTGATAAGCATTGAAAGGCAGCACTGACTTGCATCACTGATGGGCACAAACTGGCCTCACTGATGGGCACAAATTGGCCTCACTGATGGGCACTGATAGGTAACACTGATATGCAGCACTGATGGGCACTAATAGGTGGCGCTGATAGGCAGCACTGACTTGCATTACTGATGGGCACAAAATGGCCTCACTGATGGGCACTGATCGGTAACACTGATGGGCACTAATAGGTGGCGCTGATAGGCAGCACTGACTTGCATCATTGATGGGCACAAAATGGCCTCACTGATGGGCACAAAATGGCCTCACTGATGGGCACAAAATGGCCTCACTGATGGGCACTGATAGGTAACACTGATATGCAGCACTGATGCGCACTAATAGGTGGCGCTAATAGGCAGCACTGACTTGCATCACTGATGGGCACAAAATGGCCTCACTGATGGGCACTGATAGGTAACACTGATATGCAGCACTGATGCGCACTAATAGGTGGCGCTGATAGGCAGCACTGACTTGCATCACTGATGGGCACAAAATGGCCTCACTGATGGGCACAAATTGGCCTCACTGATGGGCACAAAATGGCCTCACTGATAGGCACCGATAGGTAACACTGATATGCAGCACTGAGGGGCACAAATTGGCCTCACTGATGGGCACTGATAGGTAACACTGATATGCAGCACTGATGGGCACTGATGAGCACTAATAGGTGGCACTGACTTGCATCACTGATGGGCACAAATTGGCCTCACTGATGGGCACAAATTGCCTCACTGATGGGCACTGATAGGTAACACTGATATGCAGCACTGATGGGCACAGATTGGACTCACTGATGAGCACAGATTACCTGTACAGTCTCCCCTGTGAGGAAAATCTGCTGATCAGCTCTCCTCACACACAGCTGATCACATGGTTAAAGAGCCGAGATGAGGGTTGCACCGTGTCCCAGTGACACAACGAGCCCGCGATCGCTGTGCTGCATACCCCTGTGGGCACGCAAGTGCTGCGAGACTGGGTCAACATCATATCAGGTCATCCTAGAACAACAGAGCATCCCACCTGCCATCATTTGTCTATACGGTAGGGTTGCCACCTGTCCGGGATTCACCCGGACAGTCCGGGTTCTGAATCATGTGTCCGGGTTTCAGTCCACCTCAAACCCAGACACAATATTCAGACAGGAATGTGGCTGGAAACAGGGCCTGACAGGAGGGTGAGGGGACACTATGTGCGCCACATTACTATTCCCTTTTGGAGTGCCCAAAGGTGTTCCAGGTCTGTTATAGTGTATGCTAAAACAAAACAAAAAATTGCTGTGCTCCGCTAAAGTGTTCGGGTATGACTTGAAGAAAAAGAGGCAACCCTACTATACGGCGGGCGGGAGGTACTTAATACAAGCCCTCAATCACCTCTGTATCTATAGGTATTGAGATGCATGGACCTTCCATCAGGTCTTCATGAAACACTGACTGGACCTGACCGGAAAACGCTCGCCTGGCAGGCGCCTAAAAAAGAAGACGTTTTTGCACCATGGTTCCTATAAATCCCGCTCGTTCCTCTCTGGAGTATTAGTCACCTACCTGTTTTGGTCCCGGAGCTCGCTCTCCATTTTTTGGGTCTCTAGTTCCAGCTTCTGGGACCACACCTGTTGCTTCCATGCACGGAATGTCCTCAGCTGAAGCTTCCAGTCTGCCAGTGCCCGGGCTTTGCCCGTCTTCACCCGCCGCTCCAGGGCCAGCTTATACCAGGCAGAGAAATACTTCTGTAAGCACTGGAGAGAAGAGGAGGAGCGGTATGAGACTGGGGGGCCTGATCGGATCAGTACCCCAATGGTGACATCTGTAGGGGGTCTCAGAACTTTCTAAACAAAGGGCCCAATTTACTGTCTTAGGAATTCAGGAGGGCCGGGCTCCGGGGCAGGACCGTTTTTAAGGCAGGGCAAAAGGGGCAGCTGCCATGGGCCCCAATCATTGTAGTGGGGCCCAAAGCAGCTGCCTCATACTTGCCAACTATCCCAGTTTAAATTCCCTCGTCCCTTGAAGTTTTAGTCCCGTGCTGTGTCCCGATATCTCAGTGTAAACCTCTGTTGCTGCTGCCCAGCTCTGTCCTATTGCCATGTACAGATGACTCACCTACAGACCGTGTGTTTACATGTAAATAACCTGCTTTGATATGTAAATAGTGGTGGCAATAATATGTAAATAGTTGTGGACCGTGGCATTGATATGTAAATAGAGGCAACATTCATATGTATATCATGACCCTCTGAGGTCACATCCACCATCACTTCTGCTGAATGCTGCCCACTGGGGAGGTAAAGGGGCATGCTTGAAAGTCCTGCCTACAATTGTGGTAATTAAGCCCAACATCAGCCTGTTCTGCAAAAAGTAAGCAAGTTGTAGGTGGAACCCGTCTTCGAAATAATATGGTGCCACAGCACCCTGAATTTTGGTGCATGTGAACATGGGCGTCCGCAGAACTTTTTTTAGGGGGGGGCATAATTTTAAGGTCACCCATGCTCTGACCCTTTTCGACAATGTCATTATCACGGTCAGAGGCTGCAGACGTAGTACAGGAGATGGTCAGAGGCTGCAGACATGGCACAAGAGACTGTCAGTGACTGCAGACATGGCACAAGAGACTGTCAGTGACTGCAGACATGGCACAAGAGACGACCAGAGACTGCATACATGGCCCAAGAGACTGTCAGAAACTGCATACATGGCTCAAGAGACTGTCAGAAACTGCATACATGTGGGGGGGGGGGGTGACAGAAAGACATAGGGGGTGAGAGACAGAGGGAGGTGACATAGAGAGACATAGGGGGGTGACAGAGAGAGACATAGGGGGGGTGACAGAGAGAGACATAGGGGGCGGTGACAGAGAGAGACATAGGGGGGGTGACAGAGAGAGACATAGGGGGGGTGACAGAGAGAGACATAGGGGGGGTGACAGAGAGAGACATAGGGGGGTGACAGAGAGAGACATAGGGGAGTGACAGAGAGAGGAGTGTGACAGAGAGAGACATAGGGGGGTTACAGAGAGAGACATAGGGGGGTGACAGAGAGAGACATGGGGGGTGACAGAGAGAGACATGGGGGGTGACAGAGAGAGACATAGGGGGGTGACAGAGAGAGACATAGGGGGGTGACAGAGAGAGACATAGGGGGGGTGACAGAGAGAGACATAGGGGGGTGACAGAGAGAGACATAGGGGGGGGGGGGGGGTGACAGAGAGAGACATAGGGGGGGGGTGACAGAGAGAGACATAGGGGGGTGACAGAGAGAGACATAGGGGGGGGGGTGACAGAGAGAGACATAGGGGAGTGACAGAGAGAGGAGTGTGACAGAGAGAGACATAGGGGGGTTACAGAGAGAGACATAGGGGGGTGACAGAGAGAGACATAGGGGGGTGACAGAGAGAGACATGGGGGGGGGGGGTGACAGAGAGAGACATAGGGGGGGGGTGACAGAGAGAGACATAGGGGGGGGGTGACAGAGAGAGACATAGGGGGGTGACAGAGAGAGACAGAGGGGGTGACATCTGAATCCCGTGCAGTCTCCTATGGAGTCCCTCAAGGATCACCTTTGTCACCCGTGCTCTTCAACATTTACATCCGTCCACTCCTAAAAATCATCAGCAAATCTGATCTATGCTTCCACTCATACGCAGATGATACTCAACTCTACCTTCGGATCCCCGGACAAAAAGACCAATATCAGGAATTAGAAAAATGCCTCACATCGATAGACGACTGGATGTCCACAAACTCCCTCAAACTTAACGGAACCAAAACAGAACTCCTTCTCCTAAATGCAAACCGGAAAACTAAATCTACGACACCATGGACTCCGCCCACCATCCTTGGACAGACCATCCCCCTAAGCATAAAAGCCAAAAGTCTCGGTGTCATCTTCGATTCAGAAATGTCAATGAATGCACAAATAGGATCAGTAGTCAGCGGATCCTACCACCTTCTACGCCTGCTACGTAGACTCATCCCCTTCATTCCAGAAAAGGACAAAGCCGTAGTGGTAGGAACAATCATCAACTCTCGACTCGACTACGCAAACTCCCTCTACATAGGACTACCTAAATTCCAGATTGCACGCCTACAAGTCGTTCAAAACACGGCAGCAAGACTAGTCACAGGAAAAAAACCATGGGAATCCATCTCCCCATCCCTGAGGACCCTCCATTGGCTAACCGTAAAGAATCGGATCACATTCAAGACCCTCTGCCTGACCCACAAATGCACACAAGGAGATGCTCCTCAATACTTATGCGAAAAAATACAACACTACACCCCCAATCGCAACCTCCGATCTAACGACCAAAACCTCCTCCTTGTCCCCAAATCCGGTACAAGTCAAGGGGAGAACGAAGATTTGCAGTCCAAGGACCACGGCTATGGAACGCTCTACCTACGAACATCCACTTGGAAAAAGACCATCGGGCCTTCAGGAAAAAACTCAAGACCCACCTCTTCTAAGAAGGAATCAACGCAGGTCGGATCAAGCGCCTCGAGGCGATTCAGTTCGCAGTTGCAGCGCTATACAAATCATTCATTCATTCATTCAGAGAGACATAGGGGAGTGACAGAGAGAGGAGTGTGACAGAGAGAGACATAGGGGGTGACAGAGAGAGGAGTGTGACAGAGAGAGGAGTGTGACAGAGAGAGACATAGGGGGGTGACATAGAGAGACATAGGGGGGTGACATAGAGAGGAGTGTGACAGAGAGAGACATAGGGGGGTGACAGAGAGAGGAGTGTGACAGAGAGAGGAGTGTGACAGAGAGAGACATAGGGGGTGACAGAGAGAGACATAGGGGGGTGACAGAGAGAGGAGTGTGACAGAGAGAGACATAGGGGGGTGACAGAGAGAGGAGTGTGACAGAGAGAGACAGAGGGGGGTGACAGAGAGAGACAGAGGAGTGTGACAGAGAGAGACATAGGGGGGTGACATAGAGAGACATAGGGGGGTGACAGTGAGAGGAGTGTGACAGAGAGAGACAGAGGGGTGGGGTGACAGAGAGAGGGGGGTGTGAAAAAGACAGAGGGGTGACAGAGAGAGGGAGAGGGGTGATGGGGGGGTCATATAGAGGGACCCCTTGGCCCTGTCTGCAGTCCCTCAAGTGCCCCTATGTCCCAGTGGTGTGTGTAATGCTCAGTACGGTACCTTGCATGCCAGTAGGATGTCCATGATGGCCAGCAGCTGGCAAGACCCGTTTTCATTCTGGGTGAGGACAGGGCCGGCCGCCAGCGCTAGGATAAAGACCGAGTGGGGGACAAACTCCTGATCCAATCCCTGATTCCCGGGGGGGCACTTGCCCCCCCTTGCCCCTACCTGCGGACGCCCATGCATGTGAATACACAGGCAGGCAGTGAGGAGATGATGTGCTGTAACCTTTAGCAAACAATCAGTGAGCAGTAATAATGTGCAGTAACCTCTAACAACCAATTAGTGAGTGGTATAGATGTGCAGTAAATATACGAAAAAAGGCTGCGCTAAGTGAAAAATATTACAATAATGAATGACAGTGATACATACATCAACCAAATATTGCTATTGGTGACAAGTTAAGCAATCCTAAAAAAAATAAAAAAATGTGAATACGTCATTCTCTGACGAAACGCGTAGGGAGGAACGACGTGCTGACGTCACCGCGTTCTACGTCCTAGCACGGGCGTGTACTGCTGCCGGCCGGCCGCGAATTTTAATATACTTTTTTTACTTGTTTTATCTGCGCATATTGGCGTTTTTTTGACCAATAAACCTGTTGGATTCCACCCATGGTGTGTTCTCCTTTCTTCCCCCGCTCCTCTGTCTGGGTGAACCTCTTTGGAGACTAATGCCTCGTACACACGTAGGGACTTTTGCCGGCGGACCTAGTCCAGCGGACAATCCCGCGGGACTTTCCAGCTAGGTCCGCTGGACTTTCCGAGGGTGTGGACTTGCCCACACACGCACGGACTTCTCCAGCGGATAATCCGCCGGCCAAAAGTCCGCGGGACTTTTGAAAATGAACGGACTTGCCCACACACGGAGCAGTCCGTTCATTTCGAACGTAACTTCAGGTTACGTAGCTAGCGTAGGCAGTAAATGCCGCCGCGCTAGCTCCGCAAGCTGGCATGGATTTAAAGGGAATCCCCACGCCGAAAAAACGGCGTGGGGGTTCCCCCCAAATCCAAGTCAGACCCTCATCCGAGCACGCAGCCTGGCAGGCCAGGAAAGGGGTGGGGACGAACGAGCGCCCCCCCCCCCTCCTGAGCCGTACCAGGCCGCGTGCCCTCAACATGGGGGGTGCCCTGGGGAAAGGGGGGCCGTGCGGCCCCCCCACCCCAAAGCACCTTGTCCCCATGTTGATGAGGACAAGGGCCTCTTCCCGACAACCCTGGCCGTTGGTTGTCGGGGTCTGCGGGCGGGGGCTTATCGGAATATGGGAGCCCCCTTTAATAAGGGGGCCCCCAGATCCCGGCCCCCCACCCTATGTGAATGAGTATGGGGTACGATGTACCCCTACCCATTCACCTAAGGTGTAAAATGTAAAGTACAAAAACACACACACTTTTGAAAAAATATTTTATTGCACTGCTCCGGGGGTCTTCTTCCGTCTTGGGGGTCTTCTCGCCGGACTCCTCCGCTCTCTTCTGCTCTTTTACCTAGCTCTTTCACGAGCGGGGGAAGTCCGGCTACCTTCTTCGTCGTCGCCGCCGTCGTCTGGGGGTCTCGATCCGCCTTCGGGGGTCTTCCGGGGGTCTCTTCTGTTCTTGCGGCGGTCGTCGTCTTCCGCGCCGCCGGCGCCTTCTCCTTCTTCTTGTCCTTCTTCTTGTTCTTCTTCTTCCGATGTTGACCCGTCGCTGTCTCTGCCCGGAATGCCTGTGCCGCTCTGCGCTGAGACTTGTATAGGGACATGGGGGACAGGGTCACATGTTCATGTCACATGGTGACCCCGCCCCCTTGCGATGTCACAGTCCCAGCATCCTCCGGGACTGTGACAACACAAGGGGGCGGGGTCACCATGTGACATGTGCATGTGACCCTGTCCCCCATGTCCCTATATAAGTCTCAGCGCAGAGCGGCACAGGCATTCCGGGCAGAGAGAGCGTCGGGTCAACATCGGAAGAAGAAGAACAAGAAGAAGGACAAGAAGAAGGAGAAGGCGCCGGCGGCGCGGAAGACGACGACCGCCGCAAGAACAGAAGAGACCCCCGGAAGACCCCCGAAGGCGGATCGAGACCCCCAGACGGCGGCGACGACGAAGAAGGTAGCCGGACTTCCCCCGCTCGTGAAAGAGCTAGGTAAAAGAGCAGAAGAGAGCGGAGGAGTCCGGCGAGAAGACCCCCAAGACGGAAGAAGACCCCCGGAGCAGTGCAATAAACTATTTTTTCAAAAGTGTGGGTGTTTTTTTTTACTTTACATTTTTACACCTTAGGTGAATGGGTAGGGGTACATCGTACCCCATACTCATTCACATAGGGTGGGGGGCTGGGATCTGGGGGCCCCCTTATTAAAGGGGGTTCCCAGATTCCGATAAGCCCCCGCCCGCAGACCCCGACAACCAACGGCCAGGGTTGTCGGGAAGAGGCCCTTGTCCTCATCAACATGGGGACAAGGTGCTTTGGGGTGGGGGGGCCGCACGGCCCCCCTTTCCCCAGGGCACCCCCCATGTTGAGGGCACGCGGCCTGGTACGGCTCAGGAGGGGGGGGCGCTCGTTCGTCCCCACCCCTTTCCTGGCCTGCCAGGCTGCGTGCTCGGATGAGGGTCTGACATGGATTTGGGGGGAACCCCCACGCCGTTTTTTCGGCGTGGGGAGTCCCTTTAAATCCATGCCAGGTCACGGAGCTAGCGCGGCGGCAGTAACTGCCTACGCTAGCTACGTAACCTGAAGTCACGTGCTAAATGAACGGACTTGCCGATGAGCGGCAAGTCCCTTCATTTCAAAAGTCCCGCGGACTTGCCCACTAACGGCGGGATTGTCCGCTGGACTTCCAAGTCCAGCGGATAATTTGAAAACAAAACTTCAAACTTTAGTCCGCCGTACTTTGGCCAAAAAAAAGTCCGCCGGCGCCCACACACGAGGGGATTATCCGCTGGACTTCGGTCCAGAGGATAATCCCGCGGGATTGTCCTTCGTGTGTACGCGGCATAAGAGATACTCCCCCACAGCTGTGGATCTCCTGGACCGTTACTACCTAAGGTGATTACCATCCATTCCTGGGACAGAGGTCGAGCCACGATACCCTAGAGGAAAAGGCCTGGGCTGGGATATAGCCACATGCGTTTATTCCATCTCCATCTGGTAAGCCTGCATTTTGCCTGGTGGTGGGAACACTGAGCACTTGTCACTTTATCTTTTGGATACTATTTTGGAAAAGTCACTGCTTTCACGGCTGATGTCACTCGCTGCTGTCATCTGATCGGACCTTCTGTTACTTGGACATTCTATACAATTTGTCTAATTTGTCTTAACACCAGGCCAATATTTTTTGTCATATACCATATACAGGCATTCATCAGCTTTCACTGGTTTACAGTATTTGATATTTTTAGGTTTACACTTATCACTGGATGCCAGTATCCACATTTTTTTATTTTAGGATTGCTTAACTTGTCACCAATAGCAATATTTGGTTGATGTATGTATCACTGTCATTCATTATTGTAATATTTTTCACTTAGCGCAGCCTTTTTTCGTATATTTGTTGTCCTATGTTTATCACATGCGGTTGCTGCTTATAATTTTGTTCTATTGCGCGTTTTGTTGGTCCAGCGCGATTTTCTTTGGGTTATAGATGTGCAGTAACCTCTAGCAATCAATCAGTGAGCAGTATTGATGTACAGTAATCTCTAGCAACCAATCAACAAGCAGAAGTCATGTGCTGTAACCTCTAGAAAATAACAGTGAGCCATAATGTGTGCTGTAACCTCTAGCAGCCAGTCAGTGAGCGGTAATGATACACTGTAACCTCTAGCAGCCAGTCAGTGAGCGGTAATGATACACTGTAACCTCCAGCAGCCAGTCAGTGAGCGGTAATGATACACTGTAACCTCTGGCAACCAATCGCTGCCTGATCTGATTCAGTAAACAGATTTTGAGTCCAGCTGCTATTTATTGTATGTCTTAAAGCATGCGGAGAGCGAAATTGCATAAAAGAGGGGGCCCAAGAAAATGTGCCCAGGGTCCAGTCAATATTAAAGACGGCCCTGCTCTGGGGTCAGTGGAAATAAAAATAAATAAATAAAAAAGAGAAGTTGCGCAACTTCTCTTTTTTATCTTGTAATTTTGTGTATATCTCACAATAAGTTTGCAGCTTTTTTTATTATCATTTGTAATCGTTCAAACAGGGCGCCCATAGGGATCCCATACACTCCCCTCCCCCGCTCCAAGCGCAGTTTTCTTCCTCTTTAAAAATAAATAAATACATAGCACCCGTGGTCAGTAGGGGGGGAAATAATGCTTCATCATTGATATCAATGGAGGGAACAGTGCCCCATTGTTAGTGTCAGTGGGAAAAATAGTGCCCCATCATTGGTTTCAGTCGGAAGAATACTTCCCCATTGTTGGAGTAAGTGGGAGGGAGAGTGTCTCACTGTTGGTGTGAGTGGGAGAGCAGCTGCCCCATCATTGGTGTCAGTAGAAGGAATTATGCCCCATTGTTGGTATCAGTGGGAGGAATAGTGCCCCATCATTGGTATCAGTGGGAGGAATAGTGCCCCATCATTGGTATCAGTGGGAGGAATAGTGCCCATCATTGGTATCAGTGGGAGGAATAGTGCCCCATCATTGGTATCAGTGGGAGGAATAGTGCCCCATCATTGGTATCAGTGGGAGAAATAGTGCCCCATCATTGGTATCAGTGGGATAAATTGTGCCCCATCATTTGGTGTCAGTGGGAGGAATAGTGCCCCATCATTGGTATCAGTGGGAGGAATAGTGCCCCATCATTGGTATCAGTAGGAGGAATAGTGCCCCATCATTGGTATCAGTGGGAGGAATAGTGCCCCATCATTGGTGTCACTGGGAGGAATGGTGCCCCATCATTGGTATCAGTAGGAGGAATAGTGCCCCATCATTGGTATCAGTGTGAGGAATAGAGCCCCATCATTGGTATCAGTGGGAGGAATAGTGCCCTATCATTGGGAGGAATAGTGCCCCATCATTGGTATCAGTTGGAAGAATAGTGCCCCATCATTGGTATCAATGGGAGGAATAGTGCCCCATCATTGGTATCAATGGGAGGAATAGTGCCCCATCATTGGTATCAGTAGGAGGAATAGTGCCCCATCATTGGTATCAGTGGGAGGAATAGTGCCCATCATTGGTGTCACTGGGAGGAATGGTGCCCCATCATTGGTATCAGTAGGAGGAATAGTACCCATCATTGGTATCAGTGTGAGGAATAGAGCCCCATCATTGGCATCAGTGGGAGGAATAGTGCCCTATCATTGGGAGGAATAGTGCCCCATCATGGGTATCAGTTGGAAGAATAGTGCCCCATCATTGGTATCAGTGGGATGAATAGTGCCCCATCATTGGTATCAGTGGGAGGAATAGTGCCCCATCATTGGTGTCAGTGGGAGGAATAGTGCCCCATCATTGTTATCAGTGGGAGGAATAGTGCTCCATCATTGGTATCAGTGGGAGGAATAGTGCCCCATCATTGGTATTAGTGGGAGGAATGGTGCCCCATCATTGGTATCAGTGGGAGGAATAGTGCCCCATCATTGGTATCAGTGGGATGAATAGTGCCCCATCATTGGTATCAGTGTGAGGAATTGGCTATGAAGGGAATAGTGACATGTATAAATGGGAGGAATTGTGTCCCAAGAGCCAAATAAAAGCAAGCATAGAGCTACATCTGGCCCACGGGCCGCAGTTTGGAGAGCACTTCTCTAGCCCCTCCTTCCTCACCCCGTCACAGAGGAACCCTTGAAATAATTTTCCGGTCTCTGGGAGCCCCTTCCTAAAACGATGATCCCCACAGCTCAGTACCCGAGAATAAAGAATGTGGTGTACCTGCAGACACTGGGCCAGATTAGACAGGATACAATTATCCCACCCGGTATGTGTTTGGAGCAGTGCTGGGGCAAGATCATCCGGTGCCCAGGGGCAAAGATGACAAATTGGGCCCCTCTCCTCCTTCATTCTATGAGGAGGAGAGAGAGCACAGCCCGCACCTCCTCCCGGCTCTCTCCTCCTTCATTATATGAGGAGGTGAGAGAGAGCACAGCCTGCACCTCCTCCCGGCTCTCTCCTCCTTCATTATATGCAAGCCTATGAGGAGAGAGAGCACAGCCCGCACCTCCTCATAGCGCTCTCCTCCTTCATTATGTGTGAGTCTATGAGGAGGAGAGAGAGCACAGCCTGCACCTCCTCCCAGCTCTCTCCTCCTTCATTATGTGTGAGCCTATGAGGAGGAGAGAGAGCACAGCCTGCACCTCCTCCCGGCTCTCTCCTCCTTCATTATGTGTGAGCCTGTGAGGAGGAGAGAGAGCACAGCCTGCACCTCCTCCCGGCTCTCTCCTCCTTCATTATGTGTGAGCCTGTGAGGCGGAGAGAGAGCACAGCCTGCACCTCCTCCCGCCTCTCTCCTCCATTATATGTGAGCCTATGAGGAGGAGAGAGCGCACAGCCCGCACCTCCTCCCGGCTCTCTCCTCCTTCATTATGTGTGAGCCTATGAGGAGGAGAGAGAGCACAGCCTGCACCTCCTCCCGGCTCTCTCCTCCTTCATTATGTGTGAGCCTGTGAGGAGGAGAGAGAGCACAGCCTGCACCTCCTCCCGCCTCTCTCCTCCTTCATTATGTGTGAGCCTGTGAGGCGGAGAGAGAGCACAGCCTGCACCTCCTCCCGCCTCTCTCCTCCATTATATGTGAGCCTATGAGGAGGAGAGAGCGCACAGCCTGTACCTCCTCCCGGCTCTCTCCTCCTTCATTATGTGTGAGCCTATGAGGAGGAGAGAGAACACAGCCCGCACCTCCTCCCGGCTCTCTCCTCCTTCATTATGTGTGAGCCTATGAGGAGGAGAGAGCGCACAGCCTGTACCTCCTCCCGGCTCTCTCCTCCTTCATTATGTGTGAGCCTATGAGGAGGAGAGAGAACACAGCCCACACCTCCTCCCGGCTCTCTCCTCCTTCATTATGTGTGAGCCTATGAGGAGGAGAGAGAGCACAGCCCGCACCTCCTCCCGGCTCTCTCCTCCTTCATTATATGTGAGCCTATGAGGAGGAGAGAGAGAGAGCACAGCCCGCACCTCCTCCCGGCTCTTTCCTCCTTTATTATGTGTGAGCCTTTGAGGAGGAAAGAGAGCACAGCAGCACCTCCTCCCGACTCTCTCCTCCTTCATTATGTGTGAGCCTATGAGGAGGAGAGAGAGCACAGCCCGCACCTCCTCCCAGCTCCCTCCTTCTTCATTATGTGTGAGCCTATGAGGAGGAGTGAGAGCACAGCCCGCACCTCCTCCCGGCTCTCTCCTCCTCTCCTTGCTGCTTCCAGCGCTGGGCTGACAGAAGTAGTGTTGCCGATGTCACTACTTCTGTCAGCCTTATAGTAAGTAAGAACTTGTGGCGCCTCCATCCCTACAATACATGCTGCGCCCAGGGCGGCCGGCCCTTCTGCCCCTCCCCTTGTCCCGCCCCTGGGTTTGGAGTGTGGGAGGAAACCTTTACAAGCACTAAAAACAGACCCAAACACGTCGTAGTTAATCTTTAGGATTCCTCACCTTGTGATTGTCGGCATAAACCTGGCTGAGCAGCTCTTGGATCTTGGCCTGTCTCTCCCGGGTCCTTCTCTCAGTCTCCAGCTCTTGGACCCCTCGCTGTACATGGAGCGTCTCCTGCATCCTCTTATCCTCCTGCTGCCGTCTCTTCCACTCTCTGCACACAAACATATAACAGGTCAATAGAGGTAGAGAGGAACAATCTTACAGGAACTTTTCAGTCTCATCCACACTAGTGATAGACGATGAGCCGGAACACCTGATGATTAAATCTGATCTCCATCCTCTAGTTGTAGCGACTCCCCTCCTGGACTGAAAAAAGGCTTCCTCCGATTTCACTGCACACTGAGAGATCCTCACAGTGTGCATTAGAAGCTGCAGCAAGTCAGAGAGCTCCGCCTCATTTCCTGGCTGGAGGACGTCCAACATCATCTACCTGACCCCGCCCCTTTCATTCATTGGATTTTACTTCTTCCAATCATCAAGGCTCAACATGACCAGCCTGGAGGAAAAGTAATCCTGCCCAGGAACGCCCACAAAGGAACTTCCTTTCATAGGGTGACAACTCGCTTCCTTTTTATTTCTTTATTCTACTCAAAATTAGAATTTTCGGAAGATTGTTATATTCTTTCTATTTTAGTCTATTCTATTATTTTTTCTATTATATCCTTTTCTATTATTTTACTTTTTCTAATTCAAATTCATTCTGACATTTGAATTCCAGAAGATGGTTATATTCTATTTTGTTGTTTTCTATTCTATTTTTTTATTTTCTGTTCTATTCTAATCTATTATACTTGAATATACTTGAATTTAAATTTATTCTATTCAAATTTGGGGATTACAATTCTATTCTATTTCTATTACAAAATTGTTTTTTTTTTTCTATTCTATTCACTTCTATTCTATTCACTTCTATTTGTATTCAAATTTTATCTATTTATTTATTTCTACTTCTATTCTATTCTGTTATTTTCTGTTCTATTTTTGTTCTCTTTTACTCTAGTATTTATTTCTAGTCTTTTAAAGGAATTTTCTATTTCTTTATTTTCTATTCTATTTTTTTCTATCCCATTTCAAATTTATTCTATTTAAGATCTGAATTTCCGAAGAAGGTTCTATTCTACTGTTTTTTTTATATATTCTATTCTCTTCTATTCTATTTCAATTTATTCTATTTGAAATTCAAATTTCAGAAGATGGGTATATTCATTTTTTTCTGTTCTATTTTACTCTATTCATTTCTAGTCTTTTAAAGGAATTTTCTATTTCTTTATTTTCCATTCTATTTTTTTCTATCCCATTTCAAATTTATTCTATTTGAGATCTGAATTTCCGAAGAAGGTTCTATTCTACTGTTTTTTTTTTATATATTCTATTCTCTCCTATTCTATTTGAATTTATTCTATTTGAAATTCAAATTTCAGAAGATGGGTATATTCTATTCAATTTTCTATTCTATTTTATTCTTTTCTGATATATTTTTCTTCTCTTTTACTCTATTCATTTCTAGTCTATTCTTTAATTTCATATTCTATTTCAAATTTATTCTATTTGAAATCTGCATTTCCGAAGAAAGTTCTATTCTATTGTTTTTTTTTTCTATTCTCTATTATTCTATTTGTATTCAAATTTATTCTATTTGAAATTCACATTTCCAAAGATGGGTATATTCCATTCTATTTTTTTACTTCTACTCTATTCCTTTATTTTCTATTATATTTTATTCTTAGATTTTTTTTTTTATTCTATTTTTGTTCTCTTTTACTCTATTTCTAGTCTATTCTTTTATTTTCTATTCTATTCCTTTAATTTCTATTCTATTTCAAATTTTTTCTATTTCAAATCTGACTCTCCGAAGAAGGTTCTATTCTACTTTATTTTTTCCTATTCTATTCTCTTCTATTCCATTTGTGTTTGAATTTATTCTATTTGAAAATTAGAATTTCAGAAGATGGGTATATTCAATTTTCTATTCTTTTTGTTATTCTACTCTATTCCTTTATTTTCTATTTTATTCTGTTCTTTTATTTTCTATTCTATTTTTGTTCTTTTCTAGTCTATTCTTTTATTTTCTATTCTTTCTATATTTTTATATTCTCTTTCAAACTTATTCTATTTTAATCTGAATTTCCAAAGAAGGTTCTATTTTATTATATTGTTTTTTTCTATTCTATTCTATTTGTATTCAAATTTAGTCTATTTGAAATTCGAATTTCAGAAGATCGTAGGGTTCAATATTGAGTTGCCCCCCTCCCCCCTTTGCAGCTATAACAGCTTTAACTCTTCTGGGAAGGCCGTCCACAAGGTTTAGGGGTGTGTCTATGGGAATGTTTGACCATTCTTCCAGTAGCGCATTTGTGAGGTCAGGCACTGATGTTGGATGAGAAGGCCTGGCTTGCAGTCTCTGCTCTAATTCAGAGTTTGGGGTGGAGGAACTTGACTGGCCTGCACAGAGTCCTGACCTCAACCCCATAGAACACCTTCGGGATGAATTAGAGCGGAGACTGCGAGCCAGGCCTTCTCGTCCGACATCAGTGCCTGACCACACAAAGCGGCAGAACGGGGAGATGTAAACTAGGCATTTCCCTGTTCTGCCTAGTGACATGACAGAGCTCTACTGCTCCTAGTGATCGCTGTCATGTTCTAGCGAGACAATCCCCCCCCAAAGTTAGAATCACTCCCTAGGACACACTTAACCCCTTGATCGCCCCCTAGTGTTTAACCCCTTCCCTGCCAGTGTCATTTACACAGTAATCAGTGCATTTTTATAGAACTGACCGCTGTATAAATGACAATGGTACCAAAATAGTGTCAAAAGTGTCTGATGTGTCCGCCATAATGTCGCAGTCATGATAAAAAAAAAAAAAATAATAAATCGCAGATCGCCGCCATTACTAATAAAAAAAAATTATAATAAAAATGGCATAAATCTATCCCCCTTTTTTTTTTTTTTTTTTTTTTTTTTTTAGACGCTATAACTTTTGCGCAAACCAATCAATATACGCTTATTGCGATTTTTCTTTTACCAAAAATATGTAGAAGAATACGTATCGGCCTAAACTGAGAAAGAAATTAGTTTTTTTTTTATATATATTTTTGGGGGATATTTATTATAGCAAAAAGTAAAAAATATTGCTTTTTTTTTTTTCAAAATTGTCGCTCTTTTTTTATTTATAGCGCAAAAAATAAAAAACGCAGAGGTGATCAAATACCACCAAAAGAAAGCTCTATTTGTGGAAAACAAAGGACGTCAATTTTGTTTGGGTGCCACGTCGCACGACCGCGCAATTGTCAGTTAAAGCGACGCAGCGCCGAATCGCAGAAAGTGCTCTAGTGAGGAAGGTGGTAAATCCTTCCGGGGCTGGAAGTGGTTAAAGGAGTTCAGCTTTAGAGCAGAGATACCCAATTCCTGGACTGGTACACTTTAAAATGTCATTACGTTGGCAAGAATGTCTCTTACAGTTTCCTGGCCTCCTCCATGACTCTTCTACGTTCGTTCATCTCTTTGCGCAGTTTCACCACCTCTCTCTGGATCTCCTCCTCCTCCTTCTTGGCCTTCAAGGTTTTCTTTTTGCCTTCCTCCTGGACCAGCAGTTGGGCCTGAGCCAGAGCCGCCTTCTTCATGGCCCTCTCCTGCTTCTGCTTCTCCAGCTCCTTCTGCCTCTGAGCCCGGTTCTCCTTCACCTGCACAGATCATGTGACATCCCAACAGCACGTCAGTACAAAACGGGGGGACAGTCAGAGGTTTTACAGGACGGTCTTCCAGTGGAAGTATAGAACAAGATTCTGTAACATTGTTGTCTTAACCGGTTCCCGACCGGCGCACACAGATATACGTCGGCAGAATGGCACGTACAGGCAGGAGGGCGTATATATAAGTCCCTCCTTAATGTCTGTCGTGCCATCGGGAGCGCGCCGGGAGTGGCGCGCTCCCGCACCGGTCGGGACCCCCGTGAGGCCGGTCGCGGGTCCCGCGGACTCGATCGCCGCGGGAAAACCCGCGATCGTCTCACGGGAAGGCTGAACGGGGAGATGCGGAAATAAACAGCATCTCCCCGTTCTGCCTAGCAACTAGTGACGCCGATCTCTGCTCCTTGTGATTGGAGAAGAGATCAGCATTCACTAGCTGACAGCCACGCCCCCCCCACAGTAAGAAACACACCCCTAGGCATACTTAACCCCTACACTGCCCCCTAGTGGTTAACCCCTTCACTGCCAGTGTCATTTATACAGGAATCAGTGCATTGAAATAGCATCGATTGCTGTATAAATGACAATGGTCCCAAAAATTGGTCAAAAATGTCCGATGTGTCCGCCATAATGTCGCAGTCACAATAAAAAAAAAATAAAATAAAAAAAATCGCTGATCGCCGCCATTACTGATAAAAAAAAATTATTAATAAAAATGCTATAAAACTACCCCCTATCTTGTAAACGCTATAACTTCTGCGCAAACCAATTAATAATCGCTTATTGCGTTTTTTTTTTTACCAAAAATATGTAGAAGAATATGTATCGGCCTAAACTGAGGAAAAAATGTATTTATTTTTTTTAGATATTTTTGGGGGATATTTATTTTAGCAAAAAAAAAAAAAAAGAATACGTTTTTTTTTTCAAAATTGTTGCTCCTTTTTGTTTATAGCGCAAAAAATAAAAACCGCAGGGGCGATCAAATACCAAAAAAACGTACTTATTAAAAAAAAAATTAACAGAAACAAAGAAAAACTTGTTTTTTTTCAAAATGTTTTTTCAATGTTGCGCAAAAAATAAAAATCCCAGAGGTGATCAAATACCACCAAAAGAAATCTCTATTTGTGGGAACAAAATGATAAAAATTCTGTTTGGGTACAGTGTAGTATGACCGCGCAATTGTTACCGTATTTGCCGGCGTATAAGACGACTGGGTGTATAAGACGACCCCCTATTTTTCCAGTGAAAACTTAGGTTTGGGGCTATACTCGCCATATAAGACTACCCCCTCCTTCCGAGGCAACACCATTTACAAAAAAAACATCAGAAAACGAAAAAAAAAGAAACATCAGACTTAACATCAGAAAAAGGAAACTGGTGAACTACAAGTCCCAGAGATCCACAATTGGTAGGCAGCAACAATGAATCCTCGCCACCAAAGCACCATAAATCATACCTGTATTTTAGGGAAGAGCTGGATGTGCAGTACAGGATGCTTTGTTAATATGTAGAGCACCAAGTACACACAGTATATGATGCTGTGTTAGTACAGTAGTGCCATGTACACTTCAGAATACAGTGTGCAGACAGTGTGCACCGCTGAGCCAATCATGGCAGGCATTGTATTTTACTAATCTGTTGATGGATACAAAGCCTGCTCGGATTGGCAGAGGTTGTTACCCAATCCGAGCAGGCTTAGCAGGCTCTGTATTCATCAGAGTGCATCGCCCGCCGGGATTGGCTGAACGGCGCATACTGTATACATATTACAATTTTACAGAGCACCCGGCGGACTGATATCCATCTGGCGGTTTCTTCACCGTATAAGCGTATAAGACGACCCCCGCTTTTTGGCTGTGTAATTTCGGTGTAAAAGGTAGTCTTATACGCCAGAAAATACAGTATTCAAAGTGCGACAGCGCTGAAAGCTGAAAATTGTCCTGGGCAGGAAGGTGTCTAAGTGCCCCCCGGTATTGAAGTGGTTAAAGGAGCAGGATCCATTTTCTTTTTTGGGGTTAACAAACGCTTTGAATTCTGCACACACCGGGGGAAGCTTCTTAGCTGAATTCTCTCCCGGACTCCATGTATGAAGTTATTATTGCAGTAATCCCAAAGCCTGATAAGGATCCCTCCAAACCTGATTTGTACTGACCCATCTCATTTTTAGAGAAGTATGACCAAGCCTTTTTTTAATTATTTGTTGGCTGAACTCGTCTTAAGCCCTGTTCACAGCAGTGCGACTTGTCATGCGACTTGACAGTCCAAAGTTGCATGACAAGTCGCAGCCCCATTTGCGGCAAAGGAACCGTTTAAATTAAAAAAAAATGTTGCTGCACCATTTCTGTGTGATTTCAGGGTGGCTTGCATTGACAATTAAATCACACAGATGTCAACAAGCTGCACATGGATAGTCGGCTTTGAAGTCTTGCTGAAGTAGCTGCACTGGTGTGAACCAGGGTTAGGGTCACAGGAGTACATTTAGGCTACTTTCACACTGGGGTGTCGGTGGTGAAGCGCTGCTATTTTTAGCGGCGCTTTACTGTCGTTTTTGCGGCCGCTAGCGGGGCTCTTTTAACCCCCGCTAACGTCCGAAAAAGGGTGAAATGCGCCAGCAAAGCGCCCACTCCTACTGCACCTCAAAGATGTGGCTTGCAGGACTTTTTTGGGCATCCTGCCAAGCGCACCGCTCCAGTGTGAAAGCACTTGGGCTTAACACATTGGAGTGAGAGGAGAGGCTCTTAACAGGCATGATTTTTAGCGTTATATCGCCTGTAAAGTGCCTCAGTGTGAAAGCAGCCTTTTTTTATTCTATTCCTGTGCCCATAGGCAGCTGATAGTGGGCTATAAACGAGACATGTGCAATTCGTTTAGATGCGAATTCCTTTTTTAACGAATTTTAACAAATTCGTTAATTTCCGAAATTCAAAAAAATTCGGAAATTCAAACGGTTCGGAATTTCGAAAATATAAAAATAAGAATGAAAATCTGAACATTCAAAAGAATGAAAATTCGAAAAAACACGAAAATCTGAAATAATAACTTATAATAAAATGTTAAATTATAGGTATTGGAATTTCCTTTCAAATTTCGCTGCTAGAGAACGTAACGAATACGAATTTATCCGAAGTTACGAATTATCTGAAATAACGAATGCTGCATTTAAAATGAATGGAACGAAACGATCTAATAATAATAATAATAATAATAATAAATAACAATAATAAAACCTTTTTATTATTAAATTTATTATTTTAATTTGTTAATAATAATAATAATTAAATAATTAAATATTATATATTATAAATATATATATATATATATATATATATATATAATATATATATATATATATATATATATATATATATATATATAAATAAATATTAAATAATATTTATAATAAATTAATAATAATAATAACAATAATAAAACCTTTTTATTATTATTTATTATTAATTTGTTCCATTCCATTTGTTTAGATGCGGCATTCGTTATTTCGGATAATTCGTAACTTCAGATAAATTCGTATTTGTTAAGTTCACTAGCAGCGAAATTTGAAAGGAAATTCCAATACCTATAATTTAATAGTTAGTTGTTATTAGTTAGTTATTATTTCGAATTTTACTGGATTTTCTTTTTTTCAGACTTTCGAATTTCTGAATTTCCGAATTCCGAAAATTCGCAATTCGAAAATTCAGATTTCCAAACTTCAAATTAAGCGAAAAACAAATGAAACTAAAACTAACACATTTTTGGTCAGTGCACATGTCTACTATAAACCTGCTATCAGCTGACAGGGCAGTACCAGGCTTGGGAAGGATCCTGACAGTTTTGTCAGCATCCACCTGGCTGCCTGATTGACAGCTGGCTCCACCTTTCAGCACAAGACCTACCCTCTCCCCAGCCTGGCGCTCCAGTGAGCACTAGAGTAGTAGCAGAGAGCGGTGACTGACAGTCGCTGTTCTCTGCTGCAAACAGACCGACAACGTGATCGGTGGTCATGTGATCCGTTAGCTCTCGGAGCCGGTGTCTTGCCGAGAAAGTTCCCAAGGCGGATAAGGACCCCCCTGTACTGCGCAGGCGCTGCGCTTGCGCAGTACGAAGCACAATGAAGCGCAACAGAGTTTCCAAAAATAGCCGAAGATCAACACAGTCAGTCAGCTGTACACGGCGCCTGCGCACTACATTCTAACCTATGTCCAGGTTGGAGCCCCACCATCCAAGTGGACATAGAGTTAGAATAAAAATTTGCAGAGCGCAGCGAGGCCGTGCCCGAAGCGTGGCGAGCGTAGCGAGGCCGTGCCCGAAGCGTGGCGCCCTGTTACAGGCGCCGTGTACAGCTGATTTACTGTCTTCAGCTTCGGCTATTTCCAGCGGCTACGCTGAGCTTCGTACTGCGAAAGCGCTGCGCCTGCGCAGTACAGGGGGGTCCTTATCCGCCGAGCGGAACTTTCTCGGCAGAAAAATATTTGATCCCCCTGCAGATTTTGTTCGTTTGCCCACTGACACTTTTTTTCCCCTCACTGTAACTATTTGCAGTGCCTTGAAAAAGTATTCATACCCCTTGAAATTTTCCACATTTTGTTACAACCGAAAACTTAAATGTATTTTATTGGGATTTTATGCGATAGACCAACACAAAGTGGCACATAATTGTGGAAGGAAAATGATAAATAGTTTTCAACATTTTGTTTTACAAATAAATATGTGAAAAGTGTGGTGTAGATTTGTATAGCGCCCCCCTGAGTCAATACTTTGTAGAGCCGCCTTTCTCTGCAATTACAGTGGCAAGACTTTTTGGGATGTCTCTACCAGCTAATTAGGTGACTTCTGAAGGCAAGTGGTTCCACTAGATTTTAGTTAGGGGTATCAGAATAAAGGGGGAAGATCGTCAAGACCCTGAAACTGATCTGCAGCACGGTGGCCAAGACCATACAGCGGTATAACAGGACAGGTTCCACTCAGAACCGGCCTCGCCATGGTCGGCCAAAGAAGTTGAGGTCACGTGCTCAGCGTCATATCCAGAGGTTGTCTTTGGGAAATAGATGTATGAGTGCTGCCAGCATTGCTGCAGAGGTTGTAGGGGTGGGGGGTCAGCCTGTCAGTGCTCAGACCATACGCCGCACACTGCATCAAATTGGTCTGCATGGCTGTCATCCCAGAAGGAAGCCTCTTCTAAAGATGATGCACAAGAAAGCCCACAAACAGTTTGCTGAAGACAAGCAGACTAAGGACATGGATTACTGGAACCATGTCCTGTGGTCTGATGAGACCAAGATAAACGTATTTGGTGTCAGATGGTGTCAGGCGTGTGTGGGGGCAACCAGGTGAGGAGGACAAAGACAAGTGTGTCTTGTCTACAGTCAAGCATGGTGGTGGGAGTGTCATGGTCTGGGGCTGCATGAGTGCTGCCGGCACTGGGGAGCTACATTTCATTGAGGGAACCATGAATGCCAACATGTACTGTGACATACTGAAGCAGAGCATGATCCCCTCCCTTCAGAGACTGGGCCGCAGGGCAGTATTCCAACATGATAACGACCCCAAACACACCTCCAAGATGACCACTGCCTTGCTAAAGAAGCTGAGGGTAAAGGTGATGGACTGGCCAAGCATGTCTCCAGACCTAAACCCTATTGAGCATCTGTGGGACATCCTCAAACGGAAGGTGGAGGAGCGCAAGGCCTCCAATATCCACCAGCTCCGTGATGTCATCATGGAGGAGGGGAAGAGGACTCCAGTGCCAACCTGTGAAGCTCTGGTGAACTCCATGCCCAAGAGGGTTAAGGCAGTGCTGGAAAATAATGGCGACCACACAAAATATTGACACTTTGGGCCCAATTTGGACATTTTCACTTAGGGGTGTACTCACTTTTGTTGCCAGCGGTTTAGACATTAATGGCTGTGTGTTGAGTTATTTTGAGGGGACGGCAAATTTACACTGTTATACAAGCTGTACACTCACTACTTTACATTGTAGACAAGTGTCATTTCTTCAGTGTTGTCACATGAAAAGATAGAATAAAATATTTACAAAATGTGAGGGGTGTACTTACTTTTGTGAGATACTGTATATCAAAAGAATAAATTATTATTCCTTCACTTATCGCTTATCTAAGGCTACATCTAAATTGGGTTTATCTCTAACAGTTTCTTAAAGGAGAAGTATGGGTTATGGGTAATCATACTTACCTAGGTGGATGCAGCATCTGTCCTCCGGCCTCTCTGCACTGAGAACCGAGCCATCAAACACTGCCAATGGCTTGGTTCTCACAGATCCCCGAGAGGAGAGCTGCTGCCTGTCAATCAGCAGCTCTCCTGCTCCGCTTCTCCACACTCATTGGAGCGATGAGCTGTGAAGGGGGCGGGGAGCGGCTGTCTCTGTGTCTCAGCGGCTCGTTGAGAGGCTGAGACTGCCATCAGTCCAGGCAGCTGGCAGATCCAGACTTCCGAAGTCGGGAATGACGCAGAGCCTGGACTGAACTTGGCGAGTTCAGACCGCTCTCTCCTGAAACTAATTGCACTCCTGTGACCCTTAGGACAAGCCCAGTCAAACCTGCTCAGGCTGGACTTCTCTTTTAACCACTTCAGCCCCAGAAGATTTGGCTGCTGACTGACCGGGACATTTTTTGCGATTCGGCACTGCGTCGCTTTAACTGACAATTGCGCGGTCGTGCGAGGTTGTACCCAAACAAAGTTGACGTCCTTTTTTTCCAACAAATAGAGCTTTTTTTTGGTGGTATTTGATCTCCTCTGCAGCTATAAACAAAAAAGTAGCGAAAATTTTGAAAGAAAAGCAATATTTCTTACTTTTTGCTATAATAAATATCCCCCCCCCCCCCCCCAAAAAAAAAAAAAAAAAAAAAAAATAATACTAATACACATACACATATATATATATATATATACAGTCCCTGACAAAAGTCTTGTCGCTTGTGTACAAATTGACCTAAAGTGCCGCTAAAATATATTTCTAATCAAGATTTTGTTACAAGAAATGGGTCATTTTAATCCCAACAGCTTTTGTAATAATGTTTCAGTGCAAAACGAAACTGACAAAAAGTATTCTAATATTCACAGCTTGGTAAAGCCCATTGAGTCAATTTTTGCCAAGACATAAGTGTTGTCGCCTTGTTATATGAGCTTCACCTGTGACTAATAAGGGATCAATTAGGTCTCAGGTGTGTATAAAAAGAAGACCAGTACACTAGACCTTCTCAACTGCAACTAGACCTCTGCAAACATGCCTAAGATTCACCCGGAGACTAAAGTGTTGATTATCAAGAGGCTGAAGACCAGATGCTGATGTGGAAGACACCTTCAATGTGTCTCAGCGTCAAGTTCAGAGGATAAAAAAAAGATTTGAAGAGACTGGAGACGTTTTGGACAAGGCCAGGTCAGGCCGACCCCGCAAGACAACTGCTCGAGAGGACCGTTTGTTGGCTCGAAAATCCAAGTCCAGCCCATTTTCCACTGCAGCAGAGCTCCACGAGACCTGGTCACCTGAAGTCCCTGTGTCAACCAGAACAGTTTGTCGGATTCTGTCTCAAAATGGCCTCCATGGTTGAATTAGTGCCCATAAGCCAGCACTAAACAAAAGACAATTGAAAAACCGTGTGGCATTTGCCAAGGGCCACAGCCTGCTAAAAGCATGGACTCTGGAAAAGTGTCAGAAGGTGGATTTTTCAGATGAATCTTCTGTTGGATTACACCACAGTCGCCGCAAATATTGCAGGAGACCTACTGGAACCCGCATGGAGCCGAGATTTACCCAGAAAACAGTGAAGTTTGGTGGAGGCAAAATCATGGTCTGGGGTTACATCCAGTATGGGGTGTGCGAGGGATCTGCAGGGTAGAAGGCAACATCAATAGTCTAAAATACCAAGAAATCTTAGCTACCTCTTATATTGCCAACCATAAAAAAGGCCAAATTTTGCAGCAGGATGGTGCTCCATCGCATACTTCCATCTCCACATCAAAGTTCCTTAAGGCAAAGAAGATCAAGATGCTCCAGGATTGGCCAGCCCAGTCACCAGACATGAACATCATTGAGCATATGTGGTGTAGGATGAAAGATGAAGCATGGAAGACGAAACCAAAGAATATTGATGAACTCTGGGAGGCATGCAAGACTGTTTTCTTTGCTATTCCTGATGACTTGTATGAATCCTCGCCAAACCGCATGGATGCTGTCCTTCAAGCTCATGGAAGTCATACAAGATATTACATTTGGATCTCACAGCACCACTACTTAATTTGCTGACATATTTTTGGATTTTCAGTAAAGTTGTTCAATTTCTGTATAGGCGACAAAACTTTTGTCTTGCCAAAATTTTACCTGTCTGTCTTGATTAAATGATAAATCTTTTTTCAGTGAAACTAAATTTATTTCAGTGCATTAAACATCATTTGGGGGGGGGCTTTAGCTTTTCATATAAGCTATTTCTAACACCAATTGATTAATTAAAAGTCAGGTTAATAGCAGGAGTTTCTACAAAATAGAGAAGCGACAAGACTTTTGTCAGGGACTGTATATATAAAACATTTTTTCCTCAGTTTAGGCCGATACGTATTCTTCTACATATTTTTGGTAAAAAAGGAAAAAAAAAAAACGCAACAAGCGATTTTGATTGATTGGTTTGCGCAAAAGATAGGGGGTCTACAAAATAGGGGATAGTTTTATGGCATTTTTATTCATTTTTTTTTTTTTTACTAGTAATGGTAATGATCAGCAAAATTATGGCGGACACATGGGACACTTTCGACACATTTTTGGGACCATTGGCATTTATACAGCGATCAGTGCTATAAAAATGCACCGATTACTGTAAAAATGTCACTGGCGGGGAAGGGGTTAACACTGGGGGGCGATCAAGGGGTTAATTGTGTTCCTTGTGTGTGTTTCTAACTGAAGGGGGAGGGGACTAACTATAGGAGATGACGGATCGTGGTTTCTAGCTAATAGGAACTCACAATCTGTCTCTGCTCACAGAATAGAACATGGATTTGTGCGTTTACACACACACACACACGTCCCTGTTCTGCCTCTCGTGCCTGCGGACGCTCGTGGCCGGCGGTCATCGCCCACAAGCATCGGCACCCCCACAGTGCAGCGTGCGCACCTGCTATCCCGATCCCGCGAGCCGACTTATAGCTACGACGGCTCGCGGGATCGTGCCGACCTGCCGCCGTATAATGACGGCGGCTAGTCGGCAAGCGGTTAAAAGGGGCAATAAATACCAAGAGTGCATTATGTGCAGGTTTCATACCGTGTGCAGTTTCAGGAGTGCGATACATACAGGAGCGCAGGGTTGAGGCAGGCGCTACAAAAGCTTCCTCACATCTCACCTTTCCTGTCCAGCTCTAGTACCTCCCAGAAGTGTAGGTGCCTCCGCCTCTTTCTTTCAGAGAGATCGTTGGTGGGCATCACAGTGTATCTTACCATGTGATGCCCCATCCCACACTGCACCTGCATTTCCCTTGTCCCAATCATGAGTGCAGGGCAGGCAGGGATCTGTGAGAGCTGCCAAGAGGAATGCTGTCCTTGTAACCACAGAAGTGATAGCAGTGACCGGGGAGTGGAGGGCGGAAGCTGAAGGTGGAGGAACAGAGTTCCACCACGTTCTGGCTGAATAAAAGCCCTGGGTGGGAGGGCCACATGAAATGACTTGGGGGGGCCATATTTAGCCTTGTGTTTGACACGTGTGCTTTAGGTTGATGCTGTCATTGTTGAATAGGATTTATTAAATGTATACAGCTTACATACTCTCCCCCAAAAGTCCTGAGAAGTCAACAACTCTCTCTTGCAACCTGTCCCACTGGAGAGAGGCACTAGACAAGGCTGTGCAATCTATGCCAATAGTTGGCGGGTCAACTAACCAGTTACCCCGGGAGTGTGTATGTCCTCCCTGTATATAAAATGAAGCAGCATTTGTGTTTTCTGCACCCCACCTGCTGGTGCCTCACTTCCATGGTGACCCGGGGGTCCCTCTGCTTGGCCTTCCTCTCCCCCTCCTCACTCCGGAGGTTCTCAAGTATCCCAGAATCCACCACTTCTTTCTGGAGAAGCTTCTGCAGGAAGTCCTGGGTGTTGGTGTCCTCCGTCTCATGTTCCAGATACTGATAGAGATCTGCAAGGAGACAAGTAAAAAAAAAAAAAAAAAAAAAAAGTAAGAGCAGAAGTGACATTTAGGGGTCCAGTATGTAAACTCTTGGAGGGGATGATAAGGGACTTTATACAAGATTTTAGTAATGAGAACGGTATCATTAGCAGTAATCAGCATGGATTCATGAAGAACTGGGCCGCAGGGCAGTATTCCAACATGATAACGACCCCAAACACACCTCCAAGACCACCACTGCCTTGCTAAAGAAGCTGAGGGTGAAGGTGATGGACTGGCCAATCATGTCTCCAGACCTAAACCCTATTCATCATCTGTGGGACATCCTCAAACGGAAGGTGGAGGAGCGCAAGGTCTCTAACATCTACCAGCTCCGTGATGTCATCATGGAGGAGGGGAAAAGGACTCCAGTGCCAACCTCATGAAGAATCGTTCTTGCCAAACCAATCTACTAACCTTCTATGAGGAGTTGAGTTGCCATCTGGATAAAGGAAGGCCTGTAGACGTGGTGTATCTGGATTTTGCAAAAATTTGACACAGTTCCCCATAAACGTTTACTGTACAAAATAAGGTCCGTTAGCATGGACCATAGGGTGAGTACATGGATTAAAAACTGGCTACAAGGGCGAGTCCCTATATGCGGGTCCTTGGGGTCCCTATATGCGGGTGCTTGTGGTCCCTATATGCGGGTCCTTGGGGTCCGTATATGCGGGTCCCTATATGCGGGTCCTTGGGGTCTGTATATGCAGGTCCTTGGGGTCCCTATATGCGGGTCCCTATTTGCGGGTCCTTGGGGTCTGTATATGCGGGTCCTTGGGGTCCCTATATGCGGGTCCTTGGGGTCCCTATATGCGGGTCCCTATTTGCGGGCCCTTGGGGTCTGTATATGCGGGTCCTTGGGGTCCCTATATGCGGGTCCCTATATGCGGGTCCTTGGGGTCTGTATATGCGGGTCCTTGGGGTGCCTATATGCGGGTCCCTATATGCGGGTCCTTGGGGTCTGTATATGCCGGTCCCTATATGTGGGTCCTTGGGGTCCCTATATGCCGGTCCCTATATGTAGGTCCTTGGGGTCCATATATGCGGGTCCCTATATGTGGGTCCTTGGGGTCTGTATATGCGGGTCCTTGGGGTCCCTATATGCGGGTCCTTGGGGTCCCTATATGCGGGTCCTTGGGGTCCCTATATGTGGGTCCTTGGGGTTCCTATATGCAGGTCCTTGGGGTCCCTACTACCCCTCCAGCACTGTCCAGCAGGGTGCAGGAGAAATGCAGCTTATGGACTGTATTTACCATTAAAAAAGTTACATCAAGGTGCCCTAAAAATCCCAATTTGGCTTAAATTAGTATGAATGTCCGGCCTCTCTAATGAAAGATTTAAATATGCCTCTTTATGTAGATTAAAATGTGTGTAAACCCCATTAGAACTACTTATTCTGACCCCTTGTGTGTGATTTGCCTCTTCCAGGTACCGGAAGGAAACTGGAAGCCTGAGAAGCCCCCCGGTAATCTTACCATCAAACCTGTTGTACTTGATGAACTCTGGAGCCGGGGGTTTTGCGGGCTCTGTGGGGGCGGTACTTGGCTCTTCATCTTCTTCATTGGCTAGTTCCAGCCTCAGCTTATTGCCCAGCCACTCGCTCAGCAGCTCCTGGGCTGGAGGGAGAGTATCTGGATTAATGACCCGATTACACATCACAGGGATACAGTCTGAGATACTGAGAGAATGTTAAACGCTGAACTACAGATATACAGATGAAATACATCGAAGTTTTACCCCCAAGGACTGGATGGACAGAAAGACAAATCCTTCCAGAGAATTACACAGCTCCGCTACACCGCACAGCCCTGTATGGAAAGGCAGGAGACCTGATTTTTCTCTGCTGCGGGTAAGTAACACTTACAGGTCTTGTCCCCCCCCCCCCCCCCCCAACAGTCTGTGATTGGACAGTCAAAGGAGAAGCAGCTGACTGATGAGCTCATCTCCCTGTCAAATCTGGGTACTTAACCACTTCAATACCAGGCACCCCTCCTCCTGCCCAGGCCAATTTTCAGATTTCAGCGCTGTCACATTTTGAATGACAATTGCGCGGTCATACAACACTGTACCCAAACTACATTTTTTATCATTTTTTTCCCCACAAATAGAGCTTTCTTTTGGTGGTATTTGATCACCTCTGTGGTTTTTATTTTTTGCTAAACAAGTAAAAAAAAATTTCTTTATTTCTTTTGTAAATAAGTAAGTTTTCTCCTTCCCTGATGGGCACTATTATGCAGCACTGATGGGCGTTCATAGGTGGTACTGATGGGCACCGATAGGTGACACTGATGGGTACCTATGGGTGGTACTGATGGGCCCTGAGAGGTGGCACTGATGGATACTGATAGATGGCACCGATGGGCATCACTGATAAGGAGGCACTGGCAGTCATTAGTGATGGGCACTGATTGGCATCATTTGTGGGCACAGATTGGCATCCCTGGTGGCCATCAGTGGTGGCCATCCCTGGTGGCATCCCTGGTGGTCCTATGTGGGCATCCTGGTGGGGGGGGGGGGGCTGAACTGATAATTCATCACAGAGTCAATGAGACTCGGGTGATCACAGATCGGAGTAAGGGGTTGATCCCGGCCCCTTACCACGTGATCAGCTGTCAGCCAATGACAGCTGATCACGTGGTGTAAACAGAAGATCGGTATTTTTTTTTTTCTCTCCTCACGCTGTCAGCGTGAGGAGAAAAAAAAAAAGCCATTCACCGGCTTCTGTGCAAGGGACATCGATCCCGAAGAGGAAGATGGACAGACATCTCATCTGTGCCCACAGTGCCACGAATCAGTGCTCACCAGTGCCAGCAATCAGTGCCTATCAATTCCCACCAGTGGTGCCAATCAGTGCCACCCAGCAGTGCTGCCTATCAGTGTCACCAACCATTGCTGATCAGTGCCCATCACTGTCACCCATCAGTGCCCATCAGTGCCACCCAATGCTACCTATCAGTGCCACCTCATCAGTGCCCATCAATGCAGCCTTATCAGTGCCCATCAATGCAGCCTATTGGTGCCCATCAATGCAGCCTATTGGTGCCCATCAATGCAGCCTATTGGTGCCCATCAATGCAGCCTGCCAGAGTGACATGATCGGGAGATGTCGCCAGGCCAAAGCGGTGTGCCGGTACCGCTACAGGGGCTTCGATTCAAGGTAAGTGTATCATAATTTTCCCCCGTGAGTTTACAACTACTTTAAATTGATCGACAATTATTGGATGTGGTTGTGATGTGTATAGCGAACAGCACAAAAGACAAAGATTGTATTGGCATTACTTCCTATGGTTCTGCCTTTACCAGCAGCTCTATAACCCGTATCCGGCTTACCTTCAGTGTAAGCATCATCGTGGTCGTGGAGCTGGTCGGTGGTTTCAAGATCCAGTGTGGGATGCGGGGCTCTCTGTGTGCGATGAGTTGGCTTTTTATTGGAGAACACTTCAGAAACGGCGAATTCCGAGGCCTCCTCCACCCTCTATACATACAAAAAGGACAGAACACAGGAGAAGCAAGAATAGTGACTTTGTATTCACTGATGGGATTATGTGATTACAATGTAGCCGTATATCCACTAGGTGGCGCCAGCTGTCATGTTTCTATTTGCTGATCTGTTGCTTCTTTAAAAAGTATAACTTTTATTATTAGCGTTATTCATTCAACAATCATAACTCCATAAAAATCGCTACTAAATATCTTGTCTCATATTATTCTAGGAGGTCACATGGCTGCCAATGGGCTGTTCTTCCCTCCTCGGCAGTGGGTGGGCTCCAATCACACGCTTACTTCCCTTACTAGACTAGCCAGGGATCAGCACACCTTCGGGAGGAGTCAGCACGTTGGCCCCGCCCACAACGCCTGTGTCAGGCCTCTTGCACGTGATACTACTGTTTGAGAATCTATTTTTTAAGCCCCTCTTTTTTTTTTTATGTATTTGCGCGTATTTTCACGCATAAGCGTTTGCGCTATTTCACACATTTTCGCGTGCAAACTTATTCTCGCGTACACAATATGCTAATGAACATTGTGCGCAAACGCGCCCATGAGGCCTAAATTACTGACCAAAAATTCCGTTTTTTCAATTTTTTTATTTTTAATTTTTTGTAATGCTTTTTTTTTTTTTTTTTTTTTTTTTTTTTTTTACACATTACAATTAATTGGTTGCACCAGAGCTTTTTATGGGCTTCATAACAAAGGGGGTGAATACATACGCACATGCCAATTATCAGTTTTTTTATTTCTGAAAAATTGTTTTATGTATACATTTTTCTAATTTTACTTCACCAACTTAGACTATTGTGTTCTGATCCATCACATATAATTCAGATTAATAAAAAAACGTTGAACTAAAGGCTGTAATGTAACAAAATAGGTAAAAAGCCAAGGGGGTGAATACTTTTGCAAGGCACTGTAGAAAGGTAAAGTTCTATATTGGAGTATATTAATTTTGCATGTATGTTGTTGTTGTTCTTCTTGCGCTCCGTCTTACCTTTATCCAGTGCTCCACATTGTTGTAGTCGAAGGCCGGCTGTAAATAGAGACAAGAATGAGTGATCAGGTGACAAGAGGAGTGATCAGGTGACAGGAAGAGTGATCAGGTGACAGGAGGAGTGATCAGGTGACAGGAGGAGTGATCAGGTGACAGGAAGAGTGATCAGGTGACAGGAGGAGTGATCAGGTGACAGGAGGAGTGATCAGGTGACAGGAGGAGTGATCAGGTGACAGGAGGAGTGATCAGGTGACAAGAAGAGTGATCAGGTGACAAGAGGAGTGATCAGGTGACAAGAAGAGTGATCAGGTGACAAGAGGAGTGATCAGGTGACAGGAAGAGTGATCAGGTGACAGGAGGAGTGATCAGGTGACAGGAGGAGTGATCAGGTGACAAGAGGAGTGATCAGGTGACAAGAGGAGTGATCAGGTGACAAGAGGAGTGATCAGGTGACAGGAAGAGTGATCAGGTGACAGGAGGAGTGATCAGGTGACAGGAAGAGTGATCAGGTGACAAGAGGAGTGATCAGGTGACAGGAGGAGTGATCAGGTGACAAGAGGAGTGATCAGGTGACAACGCTCATAAATATTTCTCATCTCTGACAACATTTCTGTAATGAGACCTCTGTCTCGGTGTATCTCACCTCACGCTGGGACACCCCAACTTATTATATCACACACATCATTAAAGCAGCGATCCCCAACCTTTTTGGCACCAGGAACCGGTTTCATTGGCAGCCATTTTTTTCTACAGTGCCCCTTTACAGTGCAGTCCCCGTTACATCACAGTGCCCCCCTTTACAGTGCCCCTATAAATCACAGCCTCCCCCATCACACTCCCCCATCCCAGGCTCTGCATCTCCTGAACAGGACTACCTGTTATTAAGGATGAGCTCAGGCGTGTTCGAATGGCCCACGTGCAGAGCCCGCCAGGAAGTCGGCGCAGCGCTGCGCTAATCACAGGCAGTGAGACATTTCCCGATCTCTGCAGCCGCACATCGAGGCAATGTCTCACTGCCTGTGATTAGCGCAGCGCTGCGCCGACTTCCTGGCGGGCTCTGCACGTGGGCCATTCGAACACGCCTGAGCTCATCCTTACCTGTTATCAGTCAGTGTGTCCTCTCCCCCGGCTCCTCCCAGCCGACGATGTCATCCTATCAGCAGGACATGGGGCGGGAGGAGCTTTCCATTCCAATCTGTAGCCCCTCCCACCCCCTTCTCTGCTGATTGGATGACATCAGCAGCCGGGCGGGCCCATGTGTTGTCACCCCTACCCATGTTGTCACCATTGCCCATGTGTTGTCACCCCCTACCTAAGTTGTCACCATTGCCCCTGTGTTGTCATTCCTGCCCATGTTGTCACCATTGCCCGTGTGTTTTCACCCTTACTCATGTTGTCAACATTGCCCATGTGTTGTCACCCCTACTCATGTTGTCACCATTGCCCATGTGTTGTCACTCCTACTCATGTTGTCACCATTGCCCATGTGTTGTCACCCCTACTCATGTTGTCACCCCTACTCATGTAGTCACCATTGCCCATGTGTTGTCACCCCTACCCAAGTTGTCACCATTGCCCATGTGTTGTCACCCCTACCCAAGTTGTCACCATTGCCCCTGTGTTGTCATTCCTGCCCATGTTGTCACCATTGCCCGTGTGTTTTCACCCTTACTCATGTTGTCACCATTGCCCATGTGTTGTCACCCCTACTCATGTTGTCACCATTGCTCATGTGTTGTCACCCCTACCCAAGTTGTCACCATTGCCCATGTGTTGTCACCCCTACCCAAGTTGTCACCATTGCCCATGTGTTGTCACCCCTACTCATGTTGTCACCGTTGCCCATGTGTTGTCACCCCTACTCATGTTGTCACCATTGCTCATGTGTTGTCACCCCTACCCAAGTTGTCACCATTGCCCATGTGTTGTCACCCCTACTCATGTTGTCACCATTGCCCATGTGTTGTCACCCCTACTCATGTTGTCACCATTGCCCATGTGTTGTCACCCCTACCCAAGTTGTCACCATTGCCCATGTGTTGTCACCCCCTACTCATGTAGTCACCATTGCCCCGGTATTGTCACTCCTGCCCATATTGTCACCATTGCCCATGGGTTTTCACCCCATCCCATGTTGTCACCATTGCCCACCCATGTATGTATACTCTCGCTCAGGCCCCCCAGGTATTACAATGGTGCCCTCTCCTCCCCCGGCCCTCACCTTGGTGCCCCCCGTCTTCTGCCTCCTCCAGCGGTAAAGCTCCGGCCGGGGTCCCCCAGCACCTGCTCTCATCTCCCTAGCTCCGGTCAGCATTCTCCCCTCCGCTTCGCTCCCTGCCAGGAACCGTTCCCGCTAAGGCTCCTGGGATTGGTAGTTCTACAAGGAGACCTCCCCCTCCACTAACAGTAGAGGCCGGACTGCATATCCCGGCATGCCATAGGGCGCAACGGAAGCGTCCAGCGGTATCTATGGTAACAGAACTTAATTGCTGGCAACGGGCGGCGGGTGATGACGTCCCTGCGGCGGATTGGATGACGGTGGTGATGGAGAATGTGAGCGACTTCCGGGACACATGCACATGGGACAGGTGAGTGTAATTCAGTGTGTCCGGTGGCACCGATAATTCTGTGTGTCCGGGCTCTTCACCGGAGACTTCAGGAAGAGATAGAAAGCGGGATCCTTCCTCCCCAGATGTGTGCTTCCAATACACAGATCCCATACATTGTACTGGATAGGTGGCACTTCGCTTACATTCATATTACACTATCAGTTTTTAAAGTTTTTCTAAACCCAGGAGCTTGCAATCATTATATCCGCCCCCCACAGTACACAGAACATTGAAATGTAATTATTTTAGTAAATATAAACTGCTAAATACCTTTGCTCATCAGCGGTATATAGCAGTCTTGTGACTTGTATCAGTGTCTCTGGTTAAATCTTGTAGGGGGAGTTTTCATTCTCCTCTGACTGTCCTATGAGGCTGCAGGACCCCCGACCCTCTGTCTGGACAGTGCTGATTGGCCCTGTGCTGATCCCATGCACCCTCCCCAAAAATAAAAAAACCTCTCTGACAATACAAACCAAACTGAGCATGTGCAGCTTGTCCCCTGGCTTCTATAAGAGCAGGAGATGGATTGGGGACAGTGGAAGAAGGGGAGGATCAGAGAAGACAGGATTAAATTGCATTTTTGCACAATGCAGAGGATTAACCCCCTTAGGTTCCACAGTGAGTATAACAAACATGCATTACTGAATATACAGACTGATTTTACTGTAGTGGGTTTAGTTACACTTTAAGCACTTGCAGCAGCTGATTGAATCACTTACTGAGCATGCAGCTCCTTTATCTTTTAATCCTTGCCTGTGTTCCAATTCCAACTTAATATGGTTCCTTGACCACTGCCCCAGGATGGCTCCTTCCTTGGAGGCCCTGGTAAAGTAGCCTTCCCAGGGGGCAGTTGGGAGGCCCTGGCGACGTAACCGTCCCAGGGGGCAGTTGGGAGGCCCTGGCGACGTAACCGTCCCAGGGGGCAGTTGGGAGGCCCTGGCGACGTAACCGTCCCAGGGGGCAGTTGGGAGGCCCTGGCGACGTAACCGTCCCAGGGGGCAGTTGGGAGGCCCTGGCGACGTAACCACCCCAAGGGGCAGTTGGGAGGCCATGGCGACATAGCCTTCCCACGAGGCAGTTGGGAGGCCATGGTGACATAGCCTTCCCAGGTGGCAGTTGGGAGGTCATGGTGACATAGCCTTCCCAGGAGGCAGTTTGGAGTCCCAGTAATGTAGCTTTCCCAGGGGGCAGTTGGGAGGTCATGGTGACATAGCCTTCCCAGGAGGCAGTTTGGAGTCCCAGTAATGTAGCTTTCCCAGGTGGCAGTTGGGAGGTCATGGTGATGTAGTTAGAAGGCTCTGGTGTTGTAACATTCTCAGGAGGCAGTTGGGAGGCCCTGGTGACATAACCTTCCCAGGAGGCAGTTGGGAGGCCACAATCTGCCTGCATTGTGTAGAGAAGCAGAGAAACCCAGCGATAACATCACCGGGTGTAAAATCAGGCTTGTTGCCAGGTTCCTGATCATGTCATCCCATGAACACCTCTTTACTTTCTTCCAGCATCTGACAGGATAAGTCGCCATGATGAAGCTGACGATCAGTAAGGTGACGGGAAAAGCTCGTCTTGGAGTCATCACAAGTCTGGGACAGAAAGGAGAGAAGTCTCTGGAGGTTCCCGGCTGCCATGATGAAGCTGACGATCAGTAAGGTGACGGGAAAAGCTCGTCTTGGAGGTTCCCGGCTGTCTCCTGTACACAAAGACCGCATCCCCGCCCCATCTCACCCACGATACACTGCAAACCATCCAAGGGGTCCCCCCCGTCACTCATGTCACACTCTCCACACTGTAAGTACTGCTTTATACGGAAATCCCCATTGGAAGATGTCCCCTCTGGCTCTCAGCACTACGGGAGGAAATGGAGACAATTTTGTGGTGTCTTTGTTTGCAGGGCTGAACATCAGGAGGTCCTGGAGGAGTACAAGGACGGGATTGGAAAGTTTGCTGGTGAGTACACCGGAGACTTCTGGTACGGTCACAGAGAAAACTATTTATGTCATGCTGTGTTCCTAGTGATGTCACCACTCTCTAGTGAATGGATAGGCTGCACTCTCAGTGATGTCACCAGTCTCTAGTGAATGGATAGGCTGTATTCCTAGTGATGTCACCGGTCTCTAGTGATTGGATAGGCTGTATTCTCAATGATGTCACCGGTCTCTAGTGAATGGATAGGCTGCATTCTCAGTGATGTCACCAGTCTCTAGTGAATGGATAGGCTGTATTCCTAGTGATGTCACCGGTCTCTAGTGATTGGATAGGCTGTATTCTCAATGATGTCACCGGTCTCTAGTGAATGGATAGGCTGTATTCCTAGTGATGTCACCGGTCTCTAGTGAATGGATAGGCTGTGTTCCTAGTGATGTCACCACTCTCTAGTGAATGGATAGGCTGCATTCTCAGTGATGTCACCAGTCTCTAGTGAATGGATAGGCTGTATTCTCAATGATGTCACCGGTCTCTAGTGAATGGATAGGCTGTATTCTCAATGATGTCACCGGTCTCTAGTGAATGGATAGGCTGTATTCTCAGTGATGTCACCGGTCTCTAGTGAATGGATAGGCTGTATTCTCAATGATGTCACCGGTCTCTAGTGAATGGATAGGCTGCATTCTCAATGATGTCACCGGTCTCTAGTGAATGGATAGGCTGTATTCTCAGTGATGTCACCGGTCTCTAGTGAATGGATAGGCTGTATTCTCAATGATGTCACCGGTCTCTAGTGAATGGATAGGCTGTATTCTCAATGATGTCACCGGTCTCTAGTGAATGGATAGGCTGTATTCTCAATGATGTCACCGGTCTCTAGTGAATGGATAGGCTGTATTCTCAGTGATGTCACCGGTCTCTAGTGAATGGATAGGAAGGAATTCTCAGCGATGTTGCCAGGCTCTGTTAACTAGGGCCGAAACAATGTATCGATTATGAAATGAATTGATTACTATTTTCATAATTATATTTATTATAATATTATTATTATTATTATTATTATTATTATTATTATTAACCACTTCGCACACGCGATCTAGCCGAAAGACATCTACAGCACGGATGCTACCTGCCGGGAGGGCGTCCCTGGACGTCCTCCTGTTTATTTCCGCAATGCGCGCTCCTGAGAGCGCGCATCAGGGAAATTCTGTGCTGGCCGTGTCCCTCAGACACAGCCAGTCACAGATCGCTGTAAACGGCCAAGCACAGCGGCCGTTTACAGCGCGATCGGCGTGTCCTATGACAGATGATCTCATATGTAAACATATGAGATCATCTCTCATCGCCGCTCTCGCTCCTCACACAGAGACAGTGTGTGAGGAGGGAGAGATGAACCGCTGTAGCGGTTAGTAAATAAATAAAAAATAAAGTGCCAATCTGTCCCCAGTGCCATTTGTCCCCAGTGCCACTTGCCAGTGCCATCTGTCCCAAGTGCCATGTATAGGTGCAATCTGTCATCAGTGCCACATATTAGTGCCATCTGTCATCAGTGCTACGTATCGGTGCCACCTGTCAGTGTCACGTGCCATCTGTTATCAGTGTCACGGGTCATCAATGCCACGTATCGGTGCCATCTGTCATTGGTGCCATCTGTCATCAGTGCCCCGTATTAGTGCCATCTGTCCTCAGTGCCACATCAGTGTCATCAGTGCCACATCAGTGTCGCGTGTCATCAGTGCCACGTCAGTGTCACGTGTCATTATCCTGGTGCTCCAGGGCCTTCAAAAGTGTAATAGGTAGTCAACAAGTTAGATGTGTAATTTCTGCTCCTAGAACACCTGATGGCGCTCTCTGCATGTTGGGCCTCTCTAAGTGGCCAGGCTGTGTAAAAGTCCCACACATGTGGTATCGTAATACTCAGGAGGAGTAGCAGAATTTATTTTGGGGTGTCATTTGTGGTATTCACATGCCATGTGAGAGAAATAACCTATTACAATGACAATTTTGTGGAAAAAAAGAAGAAAAAAAAAATCTTAATTTTGCAAAGAATTGTGGGAAAAAATTACAACATCAAACACCTCACCATTCATCTTACTAAATACCTTGGAATGTCTACTTTCAAAAAAGGGGTCATTTGGGGGTATTTGTACTTTCCTGACTTGTTCGGGTCACAAGAAATGAGGCCACCAGTACATCAGATGTGATCAATTTTGTATGATTCGCACCACAGCTTGTAGAGTCTCTAACTTTCACAAAGACCAAATAATATCCACTAATTTGGGTTATTTCTACCAAAGATATGTGGCAGTATAAATTGTGACCAAAATTTATGAAGAAAAAATAATAATTTGCTAAATTTTATCACAAAAACAAAGAAAAAATTTTTTTTTTCGTCTTTTTTCATTTATAGCGCAACAAATAAAAAACCCAGAGGTGATCAAATACCACCAAAAGAAAGCTCTATTTGTGGGGAAAAAGGGACAAAAAATTATTTTGGGTTCAGTGTTGCATGACTGAGTAATTGTCATTCAAAGTGTGAGAGCACCGAAAGCGGAAAATTGGTCTGGGCAGGAGGGGGGTTTAACCGCTTCCTGACCGGCGCACGCAGATGTACGTCGGCAGAATGGCACGGACAGGCATAAGGGCGTATATATAAGTCCCTTTTTAAATGCCGCCGTGCCATCGGGAGCGGCGCGCTCCCGCGCTGGTCGGGACCCCCGTGAGGCCAGTCGTGGGTCCCGCGGACTCGATCACCGCGGGGACACCCGCGATCGTCTCACGGGAAGGCTGAACGGGGAGATGCCGAAATAAACAGCATCTCCCCGTTCTGCCTAGCAACTAGTGATGCCGATCTCTGCTCCCTGTGATTGGAGCAGAGATCAGCATTCACTAGCTGACAGCCACGCCCCCCCCACAGTGAGAAACACTCCCATAAGCATACTTAACCCCTACACTGCCACCTAGTGGTTAACCCCTTCACTGCCAGTGTCATTTATACAGGAATCAGTGCATTTAAATAGCATTGATTGCTGTATAAATAACAATGGTCCCAAAAATGTGTCAAAAATGTCCGATGTGTCCGCCCGCCATAATGTCGCAGTCACAATAAAAATCGCTGATCGCCGCCATTACTAATAAAAAAAAATTATTAATAAAAATGCTATAAAACTATCCCCTATCTTGTAAACGCTATAACTTCTGCGCAAACCAATCAATAATCGCTTATTGCGATATTTTTTATTTTTTTACCAAAAATATGTAGAAGAATACGTATCGGCCTAAACTGAGGAAAAAAAAAAAAGTTTATTTATATATTTTTGGGGGATATTTATTATAGCAAAAAATAAAAAAGAATGCGTTTTTTTTTTTTTTTCAAAATTGTCGCTCTTTTTGGTTTATAGCGTAAAAAATAAAAACTGCAGGAGCGATCAAATACCACCAAAAGAAAGCTCTATTTGTGGGGAAAAAAAGGACATCAATTTTGTTTGGGAGCCACGTCGCACGACAGCGCAATTGTCAGTTAAAGCGGCGCAGTGCCGAATCGCAAAAAGGGGCCTGGTCCTTTGGCTGCAAATTGGTCCGGTCTGAAAGTGGTTAAGTGCCCAGTAAGCAAGTGGTTAATAATGGCGATTATTTGCCCTTTTTGTACTATAACGGGCTAATTATTTTTTTTTTAACCCCATTATGTCACTAAACATCTTAGGCATGGTTCACACCTTTGTGTTTTTTGGTGCTTTTTGCAGAAACGCACTACAGTTCATTTAACGTTCACATTTATGCTTTTTTTCAGCGGCTGCATATTTGGAAAGGGTCGGGGGACTTTTTTCAACGCAAAAACAGTGCTTTTTTGTTTCAATAGACTTCATTAGAGAGGCTGCAGAAAAGCATGTAATGTGTTTTTTTTTTTTTTTTTTTTTCAGAAATTTGTGTTTTTTTTTTTTTTTTTTTCTTTAATCTGCCCAACAACAAATTGGCCAAAAAAAAAAAAGGCATAAAAAATGCAAAAACGCAAATTGCCGCAAAATCACATGCGCAAAAAATCTAAACACACAGCAAAAAGCACTGCTTTTTTTTTTTTTTCACGATTTTCAGGTGAGAATATTCAGACAAAATCTTTGTACATTCGCTGAATGAAAGAATGTTCTTTTGACATTTTTTACTTGCTTTTAACATTCTGTTTTTAAAACGAATGTAATTTCTGAACGAAAACCACACACACTGTCTGAGAATTCCTTTCACCAAGAAGTTTCCCATCACTGTGGTTGAAAACGATCATCGATTTGACCCCGCTAACAATTAAAAAATCGAACGAACGTTCTTAAAATGAAATTTTTTTTTGAAGGAAGACCTTTGTTTTGTATGGCCAACATATATAATCTATTAGAGTTCTGTTTGAAAATCTGCAAAACAGTCTAACTTTTTTATTTTTTATTTTAAATAGTCTGATGATATTTACCAGATTCAACCTCTAATGCCGCGTACACACAATCGGAAATGCCGCCAGCAAAAGTCTGATGAGAGCTTTTGGTCGGAAAATGTGACCGGGTGCGTAGGCTCCATCAGACTTTTGCTGGTGGCATTTCCGCCAGCAAAAGATTGAGAGCATGTTCTCAATTTTTCGTCCAGAAAAAGTTCCGATCGGAAATTCCGATCGTCTGTACCAATTCCGACACGCAAAATTCCTACGCATGCTCGGAAACAATTTGACGCATGCTCGGAAGCATTGAACTTCATTTTCTCAGCTCGTCGTAGTGTTGTACGTCACAGGCGTTCTTGACGGTCGAAAGTTTAGAGAACTTTTGTGTGACGGTGTGTATGCAAGCCAAGCTTGAGTGGAATTCCGTCAGAAAAAAACATCCAAGATTTTTCTGACGGAAATTCCGCTCGTGTGTACGCGGCATAATAGTATTTACAGTATATCTCCTCTAATAGTATATATCTCCTCTAATATTATATACAGTATATCTCTTCTAATAGTATATACAGTATATCTTCTCTGATAGTATATACAGTATATGTCTTCTAATAGTATATACAGTATATCTCCTCTGATAGTATATCTCCTCTAATATTATATACAGTATATCTCTTCTAATAGTATATACAGTATATCTCTCCTCTAATAGTATATACAGTATATCTCTCTTCTAATAGTATATACAGTATATATCTCCTCTAATAGTATATACAGTATATCTCTCTTCTAATAGTATATACAGTATGTCTCTCCTCTAATAGTATATACAGTATGTCTCTTCTAATAGTATATACAGTATATATATATATATATCTTCTAATAGTATAGAAGTATATCTCTCTTCTAATAGTATAGAAGTGTTTTGGAAGGACCAGAACCAAAGTCCAGTATTTTTATATCTGCCCCTGGTCTAATTATTGAATATGAAGCGTGCACGCTCTGAAGTAATCACTCTGAGTCTGTCCAGTGTGAAATTACTTTCGCTCTTTATTTCCTCTTTTTCTTTGAAGTTTATATAAGAATAAAATGGGAGGACTTTCAAACAAGCAAGGCGAGACATATGCAAAGAGAATTGCGACATATTACTGTATATTACTGTAACAAGTGTATGTGTTTTTAGTTAATTAAGCTGAGTTTGCAATTAATCCTAACTATGTTAGATAATATTAGATATTTTGGTAACTTCTTCTTCCTTCGAGACGTTGGATGTTGATGTTGATGTCATGTCTGTCTGTCTCGGGTCCAGTTCTCGGAAAGAGAGGCACAATCTTTTTATAATTTTTGCGGTTCGGCTTCAGGATGGGGGGGGGGGGGGAAGCTAGCAGCTATCTGAGTTAGCATTAAGGTCAAAACAATCAAACAAAGCAATGACATAATGTTACACATTGAAATATACATTTTAGCCTTAGCAGTCTACCTAATACCTTATAGATGATAATACTTCATTCTAATATTACCTTAACCACATCCATTACAGCAGTGTATCTCTCTTCTAATAGTATATACAGTATATATCTTCTAATAGTATATATCTCCTCTAATAGTATATATCTCCTCTAATAGTATATACAGTATATATCTCCTCTAATAGTATATACAGTATATCTCTCTTCTCTTCTAATAGTTTTTACAGTATGTCTCTTCTAATAGTATATACAGTATATATCTCCTCTAATAGTATATACAGTATATATCTCCTCTAATAGTATATACAGTATATCTATCTTCTAATAGTATATACAGTATGTCTCTTCTAATAGTATATACAGTCTAATAGTATATATATATATATATCTTCTAATAGTATATACAGTATATCTCTCTTCTAATAGTGTATACAGTATATCTCTCTTCTAATAGTATATATCTCCACTAATAGTATATACAGTATATCTCTCTTCTAATAGTATATACAGTATATCTCTCTTCTAATAGTTTATACAGTATATATCTCTTCTAATAGTATATACAGTATATATCTCTCTAATAGTATATACAGTATATCTCTCCTCTAATAGTGTATACAGTATATTTCGTCTGTCCGTCATTCTGAGAGTGGATTTCACTCCCTAACCATATAGTTGGTTATTTATATTTACCGCTGCATAGAGATATTTAAGAATAAATTGCCTTTTTTTTTTTTTTTTTTTTAAACTTTACATATTAACTAAAATTATACACCACACTTTTTTAAGGTTATTAATCAGCCAACTAATCGATTATGAAAATAATCGTTAGTTGCAGCCCTGCTGTTAACCCTTCCCTCTGCTGATAGGTGGAATTGCTGTTCTTTGGTCAGTTGTTTTGGAACAGAAACTGATGTGATATTATCGGTTATTTTCTGTGATATTTAACACTACAGATAGGAATAACTCAAACAAAGGAAGTGAGAAATATCAGACTTGTTCATTGTGATTTCAATTCCCCGTATAAATACTCGGATCTTCTTGTGACCTGCTCTCGGTTGCGGTGATCAGTGACGCTGTTCTATATGGGGCCCCGTCCTGTGTGTGTGGGGGGGGGGGGATTGTTTGTCTCTTCTCTGATCAGTGTGGTCGGAAAGTAGTGACAGAGGAACTGCAGAACAGGAAGTGACCCCATTAACCGCTCCGGCTTTGTGCTTGTTTTTCATGCAGGTCTGAGTGACACCGTTCTGTATTGTTCTGTCAGTGACCCCGTCACTCCCGGCCCGTCTGGATACAACACTATCAAGGTAAAGTCCTCACCGGGGACAGATCTGATCCCAGCAGCATCTGCAGATACAATTCAGTATCATCCATAACTTCATTCTGCGTTCCATTCCTAAAGCTTGCATGCAGATTACCGGGTATATGTCTTCTGTGTATTCCCTCTGGTGATACATGAGCACACTGTCCACCCAATAATGTATTATAAAGGTGTCAGTGGTTGCCTCAAAGTGAACCTGTACCATTGATGCCCTCACCTTACCTTCTGTTCTGTCCCGTACTTTCCTACTTACCTCCTGGTGATAGATAGTATAGAGAACACACAAGCATTTTGCCACCCTGACGCCACATAAAAAAAATCCTGCAAAAGTAGAGTTACTACATGTGCCTTGGTAGCACCCGTCCCATCAACCTGTCCCCCCAAACAACGCTTCGGTAGTACCTGCCCCCCCCCCCCCATCAACGCTTTGATAGTACCCGTCCCCCCATCCACGCTTTGATAGTACCTGTCCTCCCATCAACGCTTTGGTAGTACCTGTCCTTCCATCAACGCTTTGGTAGTACCTGTCCCCCCATCAACGCTTTGGTAGTACCTGTCCTCCCATCCACGCTTTGGTAGTACCTGTCCTCCCATCAACGCTTCGGTAGTACCTGTCCTCCCATCAACGCTTTGGTAGTACCTGTCCTCCCATCAACGCTTCGGTAGTACCTGTCCTTCCATCAACGCTTTGGTAGTACCTGTCCTCCATCAACGCTTTGGTAGTACCTGTCCTTCCATCAACGCTTTGGTAGTACCTGTCCCTCCATCAACGCTTTGGTAGTACCTGTCCTCCCATCAACGCTTTGGTAGTACCTGTCCTCCCATCAACGCTTTGGTAGTACCTGTCCTCCCATCAACGCTTTGGTAGTACCTGTCCCCCCATCAACGCTTTGGTAGTACCTGTCCCCCCATCAACGCTTTGGTAGTACCTGTCCTCCCATCAACGCTTTGGTAGTACCTGTCCTCCCATCAATGCTTTGGTAGTACCTGTCCCCCCATCCACGCTTTGGTAGTACCTGTCCTCCCATCAACGCTTCGGTAGTACCTGTCCTTCCATCAACGCTTTGGTAGTACCTGTCCTCCCATCAACGCTTTGGTAGTACCTGTCCCCCCATCAACGCTTTGGTAGTACCTGTCCTCCCATCAACGCTTTGGTAGTACCTGTCCTCCCATCAACGCTTTGGTAGTACCTGTCCTCCCATCAATGCTTTGGTAGTACCTGTCCTCCCATCAACGCTTTGGTAGTACCTGTCCCCCCATCAACGCTTTGGTAGTACCTGTCCTCCCATCCACGCTTTGGTAGTACCTGTCCCCCCATCAACGCTTTGGTAGTACCTGTCCTTCCATCAACGCTTTGGTAGTACCTGTCCTCCCATCAACGCTTTGGTAGTACCTGTCCTTCCATCAACGCTTTGGTAGTACCTGTCCCCCCATCAACGCTTTGGTAGTACCTGTCCTCCCATCAACGCTTCGGTAGTACCTGTCCTCCCATCAACGCTTTGGTAGTACCTGTCCTCCCATCCACGCTTTGGTAGTACCTGTCCCCCCATCAACGCTTTGGTAGTACCTGTCCTCCCATCCACGCTTTGGTAGTACCTGTCCTCCCATCCACGCTTTGGTAGTACCTGTCCTCCCATCAACGCTTTGGTAGTACCTGTCCTCCCATCAACGCTTTGGTAGTACCTGTCCTCCCATCAACGCTTTGGTAGTACCTGTCCTTCCATCAACGCTTTGGTAGTACCTGTCCTTCCATCAACGCTTTGGTAGTACCTGTCCCCCCATCAACGCTTTGGTAGTACCTGTCCCCCCATCAACGCTTTGGTAGTACCTGTCCCCCCATCAACGCTTTGGTAGTACCTGTCCCCCCATCAACGCTTTGGTAGTACCTGTCCCCCCATCAACGCTTTGGTAGTACCCGTCCTCCCAGCAACGCTTTGGTAGTACCCGTCCTCCCATCAACGCTTTGGTAGTACCCGTCCTCCCAGCAACGCTTTGGTAGTACCCGTCCTCCCAGCAACGCTTTGGTAGTACCCGTCCTCCCATCAACGCTTTGGTAGTACCCGTCCTCCCATCAACGCTTTGGTAGCACCAAGCCCTCAATCCAATCACCACAGAGTGTGTAGATGTTGATTATCCAAGGACTTGGTGGGAGGTGTGAAAATTCCGGAACCCCCTTCTTCTGGTGACCTAATCCCATCCTTGGTGATAGTAAGCCTGCATAGGAGTTAATCCTTTGGTTCACATGGTTGAATATGACATTATATGTGGGTGACAATGTTACGGAACAACTCCATTTGAATGTGACTACTGCCAGTAGATATTATGTGTCCTTTTAACTGACTTGAACAGAATTGGCATTTTTTGACCATTGAATGGACGTTTCCTGCTTCAGACGGTATCGGTGTGGGGATCCGGAGGACGAATCGAGCTGACAACTCAGAAGTTCATGTCCCTTCAGAGTGCTCTGAAGGTGGACTGGTTCCAGTGTCTGGCTGATGGTGAGGTGATGCCCAGCGGCTCCTCTAAGAAGAGGGCGAAGAAATCAGTTGATCGCTCTCTGAACTTCTTGGATGAATGTCTGCAGCTACTGGCCAAAAATGACGTGAGTGCAGCTTCATTGTATAGTGTGTGTGTGTGTTTTTTTTTATATATGTATATGTGTTTATTTATATGTGTGTGTGTGTGTGTGTGTGTGTGTGTGTGTGTGTGTGTGTGTGTGTATATATATATATATATAGGTCCTTCTCAAAAAATTAGCATATTGTGATAAAGTTCTGTGTGTGTGTGTGTGTGTGTGTGTGTGTGTCTATATATATATATATAAATTATAGTATCTCACAAAAGTGAGTACACCCTCACATTGTGTAAATATTTACAACGCTACAATAAAATTTTCTTGCAAATCCCGGACGAGCCCCCAATCGGTTTGCTTTGCATTTTTTAACCCCCTTCCCGACCGCCGCACGCCGATATACGTCGGCAGAATGGCACGGGTGGGCAAAAGGGCGTACAGGTATGTCCCCTTTAAAATGCGGCATTGTGGGCACGCGCACATGCTCCGTGACCGCGGGTCCCGCGCACTCTATGTCCCCCGGGTGCCCGCGATTGTGTCACGGAGCGGAAAGAATGAGGAGATGCAACAAGGCATTTCTCCATTCTGCCTAATGACATGACAGAGATCACTGCTCCCTGTCATGTGAGTAGTAGCCCACCCCCCCCCCCCCACAGTTAGAATCACTCCCCTAGGACACACTTAAGCCCTTGATCGCCCCCTAGTGTTTAACCCCATTCCCTGCCAGTGTCATTTACACAGTAATCAGTGCATTTTTTTTATAGCACTGATCGCTGTAAATACGTCAATGGTCCCAAAATAGTGTCGAAAGTGTCCAATGTGTCCGCCATAATGTCGCAGTCACGATAAAAATGCAGATCGCCGCCATTACTAATAAAATTAATAATAAAAATGCCATAAAACTATCCCCTACTTTGTAGACGCTATAACTTTTGCGCAAACCAATCAATAAACGTTTTTTGCGATTTTTTTTTTTATTTTTTTTTTTTTATTTTAGCAAAAACTTAAAAATATTGCTGTTTTTAATCAAAACTGTCGCTCCTTTTTTTTTTTTATTTGTTTTATAGCGCAAAAAATAAAAAACGCATATCAAATACCACGAAAAGAAAGCTCTGTTTGTGGGGAAAAAAGACCCCAACTTTGTTTGGGTGTAACGTCGCACGAGCGCGCAATTGTCAGTTAAAGCGACGCCGTGCCGGATCGCAAAAAGTGCTCTGGTCGGGAAGGGGTAAATCCTTCCGGGGCTGAAAAAAAAAAAAAAAAAAAAATAAACCAGCAAGACAAATGCATAATATGCTAGCATGCATCGCATACTAGCTCATTATGAAATACTTACCTTAGATCGAAGCTGGTGCAGCGGTCCCCACACACCGCTGTGACGGGCGACATGTGTCCGGCCCTGTAATTGGCCAGAGCCGCGATGATGTAACTGTCGCATGCTCTGGTCACAGCACATCAGCTGAAGAAACGGCGCGCTCGGTACATTTCTTCAGTGCGCATGTGCCGGTACAGTGGCTATCTCCTAAACCGTGCAGGTTTAAGAGATATCCAAGGTACCTACAGGTAAGCCTTATTATAGGCTTACCTGTAGTCAAAAGTGTTGTGTTACAACCACTTTAAGGTTCTTGGCGATCTAAGCAAGGAAGCATAAAGTGTATTAAAGTGGTTGTAAACCCTCCATTACAACTTGCACCTACAGGTAAGCCTAGATTAAGGCTTACCTGTAGGTACAAGAAATATCTCCTAAACCTGCACGGTTTAGGAGATATTTGCCAAAAAGTTTGCATGCGCCGTAGACAACGGTGCATTCACAGGGTTAATTCCCCATTCACAAATCCGGCCTTGTCGGATTTGACTTCTCCCGCGCGCATGCGACGTCTTCGCTGCTCCGGCCAATCACAGCGCTGCAGCGGCACTGTGATTGGCCGGAGAGGCGATACCCGGAAGTAACCTTTCGGGTATCTGTGGAGAGATGGCTGCGGCTGGAGGGGGAGACGAGCGCGGCTTCGGGGGGCCCCGATCTAAGGTAAGCGATGCATAATAAGATAGTATGTTAGTCATACTAGCTCATTATGGCTTTGTCTTGCAGGTGTTTTTAAAAAAAAAAACGGGTTTACAACCACTTTAAAGCAGAGCTGCACCCACACAAAAAATATTAAATGTCAGCAGCTACAAATACTGCAGCTGCTGACTTTTAATAAATGACACTTACCTGTTCCAGGTTCCAGCGGTGTAGGCAGAATGTGACGAGAGACCGCTCGTCTCTGTCAGGGAATCAGGAAGTGAAGATGCAACGTCTTCACTGCCCGGTTCCTTACTGCGCATGCGCGCCTCTATTGGTCCCGCTGTGTCCTGGGAACTGTGTTTCCCAAGACACAGCGGGGCAGCTCCGGATAGGGGCAGGGCAGCTATACGGAAGTGGGTGCAGATACCTGTTATACAGGTATCTGCACCCCCCTTCCCCCTGAAAGGTGCCAATTGTGGCACCGGAGGGGGGGGGGAGGAATCCGATAAGCGGAAGTTCCACTTTAGGGTGAAACTCCGCTTTAATGTACTTTTACTAAACAAAATGCTGTACATACAAACTATTACAGTTGTATGAATAGAGTACAAGACCTGCAGATATTACAAAATATGTCTACAATGTACACACGCACAAGCTATCCATTCTAGCAAATTAGCATGGATAATTTACGCAAGAAGGAAACACTAAAACTTAACCTGGGTTGTAGATTAAGTGTCATCCCCAGGCAACGTTCTTATTTTCAGTCTTTCTTTATGATGGAGTCCATCTTCCAGGATCTCTTTCCAGACTGCTTCTTGGAGTCCTCCAGCACCAGTTCCCTTTTGTCTTCTCAGCACATGGCTGTGTCCAAGTCCTCTTTCCCCTCCCAGTACTTCCTGTAGCATCATTTCCTATCCTGAGCTCCGCGAACCAGTCCAACAGGTTCATTAGCATACCAATAGGGGAATCTTGGCTTCTAAACAATACAAGGTCTTAAAATGTTATTCCATATTTATGCTATCAAAATCACTAAAATAGCCATAGCAACACATACATATCTATGCACCCCCCCTTCATCAGAGCTAGAGATGTTAATAAATGGACCCAATGCAGCAGGTGACCAGAAAGATCTGTATTAAATCTGGCTTATTTTATCGTGGAGAGTTGGTGCAAGCAAGTCTTCCAATAATGATAACGGCAGGAACTAGGAGACTTGTTTTCACCAGCTCTCCACGAGAAAATAAGCCAGATGCAAAGTAATACTCCCAGATTAGATGTTGAGTTCATTTACACCTTCATAGCCACTTCAAGCCCCACTGAGAGGGGGAGTGTGTTAGCCCTAAAATGCGTTGCTTGTTATATGTGTTCATATTATGAATCATTACGTTTTTTTTTTTTTTTTTTTTTTATAAATGGACTCCATTTGACCTGTAATTTGGGATATTTCTGGCCTCAGGTACTAAAGGATAAGGTTGTGATTGGAGCCATTGAAGGAGGCGACCTCCTCGAGGAGAGGCTGAGATCAGCGCGTGAGACAGCGAAGAGGCCAGTGGGAGGATTCCTATTGGATGGATTCCAGGGGACTGCGATGACCCAGGAGACTAAACTGAACCTCCTCACGTCTGTAACGGCAGAACTACCGGAGGATAAGCCAAGGTTCGTTCTTTCCTAACTTCTGCAGGTTTTACTGAATAAATGGACACTATCCAAAGCTATGATTTCAGCATTTAGGTTGGGGTCATGACAAGTTAACTTGTACAGCCTGGATACCTCCGTTCCCAGCCTAGGATTGGACAGTGAAGGATAAGCAGAAGACTGATGAGCTTGTCCCTCTGTTATCTCTTCCTTTCAGCATATGTGAATGCCAGATACCAGGCTCCTAGCAGGCTCTCATTCTCCCAGTGCTGCTAAACTGGGCACTTCAAACGTCTGATTTACTCAGAGCCCATTTACATTTTTGCAGTGCGTTAATGCACATTATGTTACATGTTAAGACAGCCCATTCAAATGAATGGGCTACCATTGCAACCTGGCATGCTGAAAATTCAGGTGTTTTTTGTATTGCAATGCACTACTGAAGAACTATGATGTTTGAGGGGCTCTTATGGGGACTCTGATGCAAGGGAGACTTTAAAGGGGACCCTGATGTAAGAGAGGCTATGAGGGGGAGCTCGAGGTAAGAGAGGCTTTGAGGGAGTACCCTGATGTAAGGGAGGCTCTGAGGGGGACCCTGATGTAAGGGAGGCTCTGAGGGGGACCCTGATGTAAGCGAGGCTCTGAGGGGGATCCTGATGTAAGCGAGGCTCTTAGGGGGACCTCGATGTAAGAGAGGTTCTGAGGGGGGTCCCTGATGTAAGCGGGGCTCTGAGGGGGATCCTGATGTAAGCGAGGCTCTGAGGGGGATCCTGATGTAAGCGAGGCTCTTAGGGGGACCTCGATGTAAGAGAGGTTCTGAGGGGGAATCTGATGTAAGGGAGGCTCTGAGGGGTACTATGGTGTAAGGGAGGCTCTAGGGGATACCATGGTGTAAGGGAGGCTCTGAGGGGGTACCATGGTGTAAGGGAGGCTCTGAGGGGTACCATGGTGTAAGCGGGGCTCTGAGTGGGGACCCTGATGTAAGCGGGGCTCTGAGGGGGGGACCCTGATGTAAGCGGGGCTCTGAGGGGGGACCCTGATGTAAGCGGGGCTCTGAGGGGGGGACCCTGATGTAAGCGGGGCTCTGAGGGGGGACCCTGATGTAAGCGGGGCTCTGAGGGGGGGACCCTGATGTAAGCGGGGCTCTGAGGGGGGGACCCTGATGTAAGGGGGCTCTGAGGGGGGACCCTGGTGTGAGGGAGGCTCTGAGGGGGGACCCTGATGTAAGCGGGGCTCTGAGGGGGGGACCCTGATGTAAGCGGGGCTCTGAGGGGGGACCCTGATGTAAGGGAGGCTCTGAAGGGGGACCCTGATGTAAGCGAGGCTCTGAGGGGGATCCTGATGTAAGCGGGGCTCTGATGGGGGGACCCTGATGTAAGCGGGGCTCTGCGGGGGGGACCCTGATGTAAGGAGGGATTCCTGAGTTCTTATGTAGGTCATATGTTTGTTATTACCAACTATACTATATACCACAGGAGTTGTAGAAGCGGTTCCTCTTAAAAATAAACAATTTTTCCTTTGCATCATCATTTATAGATTCTCTCACTATATGCTGCAGACTGGTTGTGGGGATTTGGAGAACACTCAGAATAATCTTGCATAGGCTCCCTGCTGGAATACTTTTTTAACTTCTCTGTGTCTCCGACCTGCAGGTTCATCCACGGCGTTGGCCGGCCAGATGAGATTCTAGACTGCGTAGAGTGCGGCGTGGATCTGTTTGACAGCAGTTTCCCTTATGAAGTGGCGGAGAGAGGCTGCGCTCTGACCTTCGATCACCAGTACGAGCCGGACCCGGAGACTGCAGGTGGACATCTGAGTCCTGACCGTACCCCCGAGTCTAATGGTATCTGTGTGCCTAGTGTTGCCATATCGTCGTGCCTCGCACTGTACACTGTGATGGTGTATTAGTGATGTCTTCCGTGATATTGAACTTGTAACCCAAATGTTCCTTTCAGCCATCAAAGAGAAGGGAAATGGGAATGTCATAGCAGAAGTTCTGCAGTTCTCAAAACTACTCAGTTTTTTTTTTTTAGAAAAGGGAACTAAGTGAGTTTTACATGTACATGAATGAGAAGGTTTCTTACCACGACTGCCAGGCAAGGCTGTACTCCAGAAGAACATAGAGAGGCGATGGGATTTCAAAACTGACTTGTGTAATCCAGGGGTCCCCAAACTATGGCCCTCTGCAAGGTTTTATCTGATCCTCTGATGTAAGATGGAGCTCGGTTGGGGAACCCCCCTGATGTAAAGGGGTACCCTAATGGGGACTTTACTATAAGTGGGACTCTGATGTAAGAGAGACCTTTTATGGGGACCCTGATGTAAGGAGGGACTTTGCTGGGAACCTTGATGTAACAGGGGACTCAGATGGGGACACTGATGTAAGGGAGTATCCTAACTGGGACCCTGATGGATGGGGGGCTCTGATGGAGACCCCAAAGTAAGGGGGGCTTTGATGGGGACCCTGGTGTAAGGGGAGGGTCTAAAGGAGACCCTGATGTAAGAGGGAGGCTCCGATAGGGACCCTGATGTAAGGTGGAGGGGCTCTGATGTGGGTGGGGGGTCCCTGATGTAAGCGGGGGGCTCTGATGGAGACCCTGATGTAAGGGGGAGGGCTCTGATGGCGACCCTGATGTAAGGGGGGGTCTGATGGGGGAGCTCTAATGGAGACCCTGATGGGGGAGGGACTCTGGTGGGGACCCTGATGTAAGGGGGGGGGGGCTCTGATGGGGACCCTGATGTAAGGGGGGGGCTCTGATGGGGACCCTGATGTAAGGGGGGCTCTGATGGTGAGCCTTTATATAAGGGGGGACTCTGGTGGGAACACTAATGCAAAGGGGGACTCTGATGGGGATACTGATGTAAGAAGAGACACCAATGTAAAAGGTGCATGTTGGGTGTCATGTACTGCCTACAAATTAGAGAAAGGGCAGCATAGGTAAATGTATGAATTAACTGTACTGAATGGCTCCAGTTTTAAGGTAGCTCAGGACTATTTCAGGCTTTTAATTTCCATTACCCAGCATGCTCTGCTACTCTCCATTGTTTTACCAGTGAATCTTTTCTTGGCCTCAGATATTCCCACAAGGGTTATTGTGTGATTCTCATTTCCAGTACTAGACAAGGCCAAGCTCTGCGATGGCGAGAAGAACGGGGAAGAGAAGACGAAGAACGAGGAGCCAGAAATCGACCGATCCCAGATCACCTCCTATGAGATCTGCCTGAAGGAGAAGAGGTCTGTATTACTAGGGAGGAAACATGGAGGTCTGGCCAACTAATCAGGTGTTGTTGTTTTCTGGCCAAATGTGAGCTGCAGTCTTATCGATTGCTGTGTCCAATTCCTATTTCAATGTGCCAATATGGCAGCACACGGGGTAGTATGCTGCCATGGATTGGCGCAAGGAAAGGAAAATTACAGTAAGTATTTGATACAGTTTTCCGTTTTATAGACACCCCCGCTCCATTCACCTTACTGATCCACACTCATGTCATATGGAGGACAACACAGGTTGAGATGCATGCAGTGTTGTGACATTTCATCAGTTCCATAGTGGGGAGCTACTCCTCTCAGGAGAGTTGGAAGATTAAAATGTTCCATTTCCATAGATAGTCCATTAACCGTTTCCTGACCGCCTCACGCCGATATACGTCGGCAGAATGGCACGGCTAGGCAAAACCATGTATAGGTACGTGGTCCTTTAAGAGGCCTGCCGTGGGACACGCGCGCGCCGCCAGCGGCGCGCTCGCGACCCGGTCGGGAGCTCCGTGACCACGGCCGCGGGACCAGCTCCCCGTTCTTCAGCTCTGTGACCCGATCGCGGGGGACACCAGCGGCGATCGGGTCACAGAGCTGAAGAACGGGGAGAGGTCTGTGTAAACAAACCTCTCCCCGTGCTTCCTACACTGCCTGTCCTTGATCGGCTGTTCCCTGTCATCGGGAAAGCCGATCAATGACGTCGCCCCGCCCCCTAATGTAAAAAAAAAAAAACGTCACACACCATAACCCCTCCCCGCCCCCTAGTGGTTAACTCTTTCACTGCCATTTATACAGGAATCAATGCATTTAACCGCTTCCCGACCGGCCACTGCATATATAAAAAAAAAAACGTACCTGTACGTGATCGTGCATGTGCCTGTGGGTCGCGCGCGCGGCGCTAGCGGCGCGCTCGCGACCCGGTCGGGAGCTCCGACCCCCCGGGACCAGCGGACCCGATCGCGCTGGTATCCCGCGATCGGGTTACGGAGCGGAAGGTCTATGTAAACAAACCTCTCCCCGCGCTTCCTACACTGACTGTCAGTGATCGGCGGTTCCCTGTCATCGGGAACGCCGATCAATGACGTCAGACGTACAGCCACGCCCCCCTACAGTAAACACAACACAACACGTCACACTGACTCCTCCCCGCCCCCTTGTGGTTAACCCCCTAACTACAACTGTCATTTACATAGGAATCATTTAAATAGCACTGATTTCTGTATAAATGACAAATGTCCCAAAAATGTGTCAAAAATGTCCGATGTGTCCGACAAAATGTCGCAGTCACAATAAAAATGATCGCCGCCATTACTAATAAAAAAAAAAATATTAATAAAAATGCTATTAAAACTATCCCCTATTTTGTAAACGTATAACTTTTGCGCAAACTAATCAATAATCGCTAATTGCGATTTTTTTTACCAAAAATATGTAGAAGAATACGTATCGGCCTAAACTGAGGAAAAAAAATGTTTTTTTATATATATTTTTGGGGATATTTATTATAGCAAAAAGTAAAAAATATTGCAAATTGTCGCTCTATTTTTGTTTATAGCGCAAAAAATAAAAACCGCAGGGGCGATCCCACCAAAAGAAAGCTCTATTTGTGGGAAAAAAAAGGACCAATTTTGTTTTGGAGCCACGTCGCATGACCGCGCAATTAAAGCGACGCAGTGCCGAATTGCAAAAGGGGCCTGGTCCTTTGGCTGCCAATTGGTCCGGGGCTGAAGTGGTTAAATAGCATTGATTGCTGTAAAATTGACAATGGTCCCAAAAAATGTGTCCGCCATAATGTCGCAGTCACAATAAAAATTGCAGATCGCCGCCATTACTGTAAAAAAAAATATTAATAAAATTGCTGTAAAACTATCCCCTATTTTGTAAACGCTATAACTTTGCGCAAACAAATCAATCGCTAATTGCGATTTTTTATTTTTATTTTTTTTTTTTACCAAAAATATGTAGAAGAATACGTATCGGCCTAAACTGAGGGGAAAAAAAAAATGTTATATATTTTTTGGGGGTATTTTTTTATAGCAAAAAGTAAAAAATATTGAATTTTTTTCAAAATTGTCGCTCTATTTTTGTTTATAGCGCAAAAAAATAAAAAACCGCAGGGGTGATCAAATACCACCAAAAGAAAGCTCTATTTGTGGGAAAAAAGGACACCAATTTTGTTTGGGAGCCACGTCGCACGACTGCGCAATTGTCAGTTAAAGCGACGCAGTGCCGGATCGCAAAAAGGGGCCTGGTCCTTTGGCTGCCAATTGGTCCGGGGCTGAAGTGGTTAAGCTGCCAACTGGAAAAGCTCTCTCACAATTTTGCTGTACCTCATCCTCCTTTTTTTTGTGATGATGTGAAAATGCAAGAATAGGTTCTTCAGCTACATTAATAGCCAATATATGAGTTGGGGTTTTTACCAAAGAAAGTAGAAAAGATGGTTCCTAATAGGTGCTCTGACGGCAGATTATTTATTTTAACCAATGCCAAGTGCTGTTTGGCAGCTGATCGTGGCAGAAAGATGTGCCTGGACCAGGTACATATGTCTAAAGAAGCCTTTCTCCCCAATAGGAGCCCTCAAAATAATTTTTAGGTCTTGGGGAACCCCTGCTAAAACCAATTCATTGGTAGTCGGTGGGAAAACTGCCCATTAGGTTGCCAGTGGGAAGGGCGGCCCCTTACATTGGTGGCCAGTGGGAAGAATACGCCATACATTGGTGGCCAGTGGGAAGAATACGCCATACATTGGTGGTCAGTGGGAAGAATGCCCCTTATATTGGTGGTCAGTGGGAAGAATGCCCCTTATATTGGTAGTCAGTGGTAAGAATGCCCCTTATATTGGTGGTCAGTGGGAAGAATGCCCCTTATATTGGTGGTCAGTGGGAAGAATGCCCCTTATATTGGCCAGTGGGAAGAATGTCCCTTTACATTGGTGGCCAGTGGGAAGAATACTCCATACATTGGTGGCCAGTGGGAAGAATACTCTATCCATTGGTGGCCAGTGGGAAGAATGTCCCTTACATTGGTGGCCAGTGGGAAGAATACTCCATCCATTGGTGGTCAGTGGAAAGAATGCTCCTTATATTGGTGGTCAGTGGGAAGAATGCCCCTTATATTGGCCAGTGGGAAGAATGTCCCTTTACATTGGTGGCCAGTGGGAAGAATACTCCATACATTGGTGGCCAGTGGGAAGAATGTCCCTTACATTGGTGGCCAGTGGGAAGAATGTCCCTTACATTGGTGGCCAGTGGGAAGAATGTCCCTTACATTGGTGGCCAGTGGGAAGAATGTCCCTTACATTGGTGGCCAGTGGGAAGAATGTCCCTTACATTGGTGGCCAGTGGGAAGAATGTCCCTTACATTGGTGGCCAGTGGGAAGAATGTCCCTTACATTGGTGGCCAGTGGGAAGAATGTCCCTTACATTGGTGGCCAGTGGGAAGAATGTCCCTTACATTGGTGGCCAGTGGGAAGAATGTCCCTTACATTGGTGGCCAGTGGGAAGAATGTCCCTTACATTGGTGGCCAGTGGGAAGAATGTCCCTTACATAGGTGGCCAGTGGGAAGAATGTCCCTTACATTGGTGGCCAGTGGGAAGAATGTCCCTTACATAGGTGGCCAGTGGGAAGAAGGCTCCTTACATAGGTGGTCAGTGGGAAGAATGCCACTTACATTGTTGGCCAATGGGAAGAATACACCTTACGTTGGTGGCCAGTGGGGAGAATACACCTTACATTGGTGGTCAGTGGGAAGAATGCTCCTTACATTGGTGTTTAGAATGCCACCCTTAGACAGCTAGAAAAGATCATTGGTGTCATGCAGCTGGCTCTGCCAAGTGGCGTTGGTCCTGGAACTATGCAGGCACCACCAAATCGGCAGTCAATCAACCACAGCTCAAGGCTTTGATGGTATGGAGCAATAGGGCTCCTCAACCTCTGGAGGAACCCTGTTGTTTCTCAGAACCCTGCTTTGACTTTTGGTAGGTTGACCTAAGGTGTGAAGCCCGGCAGCTATATACCCAGTGAAAATCACGTAGGCAGTTGGCCTGTTTTAGGCTGTGGTCCCACCCACGAAGATCGGGCATTCTGGGCTGAGTTGATTGGCCTCCTGACCAATGTTTCTGGCTTTGAGCAGATTTAATTCACTCAAAGGCCATCCCACTTGCACACCACATGGCTGAAAATTGAGTGCCTTAGCTTGTTTTTAGAGCTTTGTGAATTGAGCCTGTTGTATTTCTATCACTTCATGTCCTCCAGGTTTCGGGAAGACTACAGACCGCTGCTTCCAGGCTGTACGTGTTACTGTTGCCGCAACCACAGCCGGGCCTACGTCCACCACCTCCTGATCTCCAAAGAGTTACTGGCGGGCATCCTGCTGATCATACACAACTTCCAGCATTATTTCAGCTTCTTCGGCTCTGTGCGGGGGGCTCTGAGAGATGGCAAGCTCCACGTTCTCAAAGAGGTCATCCAGAGGAAGGCGTCCTGAGTCCATGGCCAGTCTACATTCCACCTCCATTCACCAAGAGCAGCCAATCATAAATCGGCATTTATTGTTGAGGGCTCTAAACTGAACTGCACAATTTTTATTGCTTGCTAAAATGTGTACTGCACATATGTCCCCTGCCCCCCCACCATATTTATATTAAAGCGAACCTGTCCTTGAAATAAAATCCCAACCCAACCCATGTCTCCCCAGTACTTAAAAGCAACACTTTTTTCTCTAACGTTCTTTAAGGGACATAGTGAGATCCATATATCATTACCAGTGGGTTATAGTGGCACCTGCAGGAGGGGATCCCTAGGTGAAAGTAAAAAGCAATGAAGGGAAAGCTACCACCTTGTGACCAAACCCCACAACTGCCAGAGGGACTCACTTTCAATTCCAAGTAGGAATGACCTCTATCACCCAGCTCTGCAGGTTCAAAAACCTTACCCTTAGCACCTGCCTTGTGCTGGAAGTGTTGTTGGTGCCGAACGTGTATCTAAATGGGAAACGTTTTTTCTCTATCTTTTATTGAGGGACAGCAGAGGAAAGCACCAGGTGCAAATAAAGGGAAACAAAAGGAGCAGCACCATCTTGTGGTCAGACCCCATAATTGCCAGAAAGGCTTAGTTTTTGCCTAGTGTCCAAGAAGGAAGGACCTCTCAACCACCAGCCTTGTGCTAGACACTATCTGATGATTAAAGTGTATGTAGAGGCAAAGCAAGAAGTAAAGGAAAAATCCTCCAATTGGGATACCTGTTCCTATGTCAACCCTCTAAGGGTTCACTCACACTTGTGACCAGGGGCTGGTTATTGAGGCAGTTGAGCCAAGGTTTTATAGCCCCCCCCCCCCCACATGCCCACCTGAACACAGACATGCAGCTGCTCAAGGCTGTACATATTGTGTGGCAAAGTTCAACAGCAAGTCCCATTCAGCAAGCAGTTACCGCAGCTGAACAGGACCCATGCAAGTCTGTGGGGCCGCCTTTAACCATGGGCAGGATTGTGGCATTTAGAGGGTTAAATTGACTACTGACAGAACCCAGTATTGTCTGCAGTTGCTCACTCTGTTACACCCTCTGCCACCACTTGACAGCCTTAGGGCCCCAATTGCTGCATTAGGAGGAGCCAGGGGACACGTGCTCCCCCCATACCTAGAAGTGCATTGGACTGAACTGCTGTGGGGATCAGAGTGACAATAAAGGTTACGTTTAGGTATCGAAGGGTACCTGACCCATAGTGGAGGAGGTAGGTCCCCGGTCTGTATTATATAATCGGTTTGCTTTAAATCAGATTGTCTGCTCTTGGTTCCTGTTGTGCAAATGTATGAGAGGAAAGCTTTTGTTAAAATATTTTAGTGTGTATAAATGCCGAGATAACTTTTTTGTATTGTAATATTAAAAATAACTTTTTAATTGTAATCCAAAGCTTTTGTGATTTTCTAAAACCCCCCAAAAAATTCAAAGAGGGCTTCCTTGCAGCCATGGCAATGGTATAGGATCCTGTACATGGTTTGCATAGAGAACATTCCCAAGAATCTCATAGACAGTGATTGGTTTGTTTAACCCAGCAGTTTTTTTTTTTTTTGTTTTTTAATCTTGGCACAATGCTGGGGATGATCATGTGATTATATCAGGCAAGACTGCCCACTTCCTTTTAGGTAAAGGAAAGTTAGTGGAAAGGTCTTCCTCAGTGTATGCAAATAGTAATGTATAGTGTTGTCTCAGAGAGGATATATTCCCTAATCGAATGTGATTTTTATCTTTAGGAGGTCTTTCTACAAAGTAAAAACAGCAACCCTCCCCCTAACACTAAATAACCCCAGCACTAACCCTCCCTGTAACCCTAAGGCTGCTTTCACACTGGAGCGGTGGGGCGCTGGCGGTAAAGCTATATTTAGCGCCGCTTTAGTGGCGCATTTCGTCCGCTAGCGGGATGGTTTTACCCCCCGCAAGCGGCCGAAAAAAAAAAAAAAAAAAGGGTCAATACCGCCCGCAAACCTCCGCTGCAGCGGCGTTTTGCGGGCGGGTTCGGCGCGCTCCCCCATTGTTTTCAATGGGACCGGGCGCTATAGGAGCGGTAAATATACCGCTCCTATAGCGAGCCAAAGATGCAGCTTGCAGGACATTTTTGAGCGTCCTGCAAGCGCACCGCACCTCGGGCTTTCACACTGAAGGAACAGCAATAGCTGTTTCGGGTCGGTTTGCAGGCGCTATTCTTAGCGCAATAACGCCTGCAAACCGCCCCAGTGTGAAAGCAGCCTAACTCTAGCCCCTATAACCTCAACATTAGGCATCCCTGTAACCCCCACACTAACCCCAACACTAACCCTCCCTACAACTCCAACACAAACCCCCATAACCCCAACAACTAACCCTCCCTGTAACCCTAACTCTAGCCCCTATAACCTCAACATTAGGCATCCCTGTAACCCCCACACTAACCCCCCATAACCTCAACACTAACCCTTCCTGTAACCCCAACACTAACCCTCCCTGTAACCCTAACTCTAGCCCCTATAACCTCAACATTAGTCATCTCTGTAACCCCCACACTAACCCCAACACTAACCCTACCTGTAACCCCAACACTAACCCTCCCTGTAATCCTAACTCTAGCCCCTATAACCTCAACATTAGGCATCTCTGTAACCCCCACACTAACCCCATAACCCCAACACTAACCCTCCCTGTAACACTAACCCTACCTGTAACCCCAACACTAACCCTCCCTGTAACCCTAACTCTAGCCCCTATAACCTCAACATTAGGCATCCCTGTAACCCCCACACTAACCCCCATAACCTCAACACTAACCCTCCCTGTAACCCCAACACTAACTCTCCCTACAACTCCAACACAAACCCCCATAACCCCAACAATTAAGCATCTCTGTAACCCCCACACTAACCCTCCCTGTAACCCTAACCCTCCCTGTAACCCAACACTAACCCTACCTGTAACCCCAACTATAGCCCCTATAACCTCAAAATTAGGCATCCCTGTAACCCCTACACTAACCCCCATAACCCCAACCCCAACACTAACCCTCCCTGTAACCCCAACACTAACTCTCCCTACAACTCCAACACAAACCCCCATAACCCCAACAATTAAGCATCTCTGTAACCCCCACACTAACCCTCCCTGTAACCCTAACCCTCCCTGTAACCCCAACACTAACCCTACCTGTAACCCCAACTATAGCCCCTATAACCTCAAAATTAGGCATCCCTGTAACCCCTACACTAACCCCCATAACCCCAACCCCAACACTAACCCTCCCTGTAACCCCAACACTAACCCTACCTGTAACCCTAACTCTAGCCCCTATAACCTCAACATTAGGCATCCCTGTAACCCCCATAACCCCAACAACTAAGCATCTCTGTAACCCCCACACTAACCCTCCCTGCAACGTTAACCCTCCATGTAACTCCCACACTAGCCCCTATAACCTCAACATTTAGGCATCCATGTGACCCCAATACTAGGCATCCCTGTAACCCCCATAACCTCAACACTAACCCTCCCTGTAACCCTAATCTCCATAACCCCAACACTAACCTTCCCTGTAACCCCCACACTAGCCCCTATAACCTCAACACTAACCTTCCCTGTAACCCCCACACTAGCCCCTATAACCTCAACACTAACTCTCCCTGTAACCCCAACACTAACCCTCCCTTTTACCCCCATAACCTCAACACTAAGCATCCCTATAACCCCAACACTAACCCTCCCTGTAACCCTAACACTAATCCTACCTGCAACTCCAACAGGAACCCCCATAACCCCAACAACTAAGCATCCATGTAACCCAAGACTAACCCCCATAACCTCAACATTAAGTGTCTCTAGCCCCAAAACCAACCCTCCCTGTAACCCCCACACTACACTATAACCTCAACATTAGGCATCCCTGTAACCCCAACACTAAGCATCCCTGTAACCCCAACACTAATCCTCCCTGCAACTCCAACACGAACCCCCATAACCCCAACAACTAAGCATCCCTGTAACCCCCATAACCCCAACACTAAGTGTCTGTAACCCTCACACTGACCCCCATAGCCCCAACTGTAACCCCTTCCTGTAATCCCAACACTCAGCCTCCCTGTTAACCTCAACACTTGGATTTTTTGAAAACCGTTTGACACAGTTCCCCACACACGGCTCATGTGTAAGGTAAGGTCTACAGGCTTGGAAAGATCAATTTGTAAATGTATAGAAAACTGGCTAAATTACAGAATTCAGAGAGTCGTGGTTAATGATTCTTACTCTGAATGGTCTAAGGTTATCAGTGGTGTACCCCAAGGTTCAGTGCTGGGACCCTTACTTTTTAATATCTTTATAAATGATATTGGGTCTGGGATCAAAAGTAACATTTCCGTCTTTGCAGATGACACCGAGCTATGCAGTGGAATAATGTCCTTACAGGAGGTCTCCAATTTACAAGCCGACATCAATGCTCTGTCTACACTGGGGGGCGAGGCTGCACTGGGGCAAGGCTGCAATGGTCACTGGGGGGCGAGGCTGCACTGGGGCAAGGCTGCAATGGACACTGGGGGGCGAGGCTGCACTGGGGCAAGGCTGCAATGGACACTGGGGGCGAGGCTGCACTGGGGCAAGGCTGCAATGGACACTGGGGGGCGAGGCTGCACTGGGGCGTTAGGCTGCACTGGGGCAAGGCTGAAATGGACACAGGGGGGGAGGCTGCACTGGGGGAAGGCTGCAATGGACACTGGGGGGGGGGGCGAGGTTGCACTGGGGGAAGGCTGCAATGGACACTGGGGGGCGAGGCTGCACTGGGGCAAGGCTGCAATGGACACTGGGGGGCGAGGCTGCACTGGACACTGGGGGAGGGGGGGCAAGGCTGCAATGGACACTGGGGGGGGGGGGGCAAGGCTGCAATGGACACTGGGGGCGAGGCTGCACTGGGGCAAGGCTGCAATGGACACTGGGGGGCGAGGCTGCACTGGGGCGTGAGGCTGCACTGGGGCAAGGCTGCAATGGACACTGGGGGGGCGAGGCTGCACTGGGGGAAGGCTGCAATGGACACTGGGGGGGCGAGGTTGCACTGGGGGAAGGCTGCATTGGACACTGGGGGGCGAGGCTGCACTGGGGCAAGGCTGCAATGGACACTGGGGGGCGAGGCTGCACCTGGACACTGGGGGAGGGGGGGCAAGGCTGCAATGGACACTGGGGGGGGGGGCAAGGCTGCAATGGACACTGGGGGGGGCAAGGCTGCACTGGGGCAAGGCTGCATGGACAAGGCTGCAAATGACACTGATAAGGCTGCATTGATGGGTATTTAAATGTAAGTTTTTTTTCCTTAATCTTCCCTCCTAAACTTGGGGTGTGTGTTATACGCCGATAAATACGGTATATATATATATATATATATATATATTTTTTTTTTTTTTTTTAATTGGTTGAACTAGATGGACTTGTGTCTTTTTGCAACCTGACTAACTATGTATCACTAACCCTATCTGTAAACCCAACATTAACCCCCAAAACCTCAACGCTAACCTTCCCTGTAATCCCAACACTAACCCCCCCATAACCCCAACACTAACGCTTCCTGTGACCCTAACATTAACCCCCCATAACCTTAACACTAATCCTCCCTGTAACCCATCAGCGCACATCAGTGCCGCCTCATTAGTGCACATCAATGAAGAAAAAAAAAAAAACAGAAACCGAAGAAACTTTTTTTCTTAAAATTTTCGGTCATTTTACGTTTATTTTGCAAAAAAAAAAAAAAAAAAAAACCCCAGTGGTGATCAAATACCACACCAAAAGAAAGCTCTATCTGTCTAAAAATAAAAGATAAAAATGTCATGTGTACAGTGTTATATGACCGCGCAATTGTCATTCAAAGTGTGACAGCGCTGAAAGCCCGAAAATTGGCCTGGGCAGGAAGGGGGTGGGGGTAAACGTGCCCGGTATTAAAGTGGTTAAACTTCATCTATAACAATTTATCTTTCATTTTCAAATTTTCTTAAAACTGAAATAAAATATTTTTTTTTCTTGTGATCGTTATATCGAACCCTGTAACCTCCCCGCCCCGTGTTGGCGGAGCTGACACTCTATCGGAATGTGATGATTACAAGCGGAAGAAAGAATTTTCTCTGCCTAAAGTGGAACTGAAATTGAAGACCTTTCCTTCCTCACAATGCAGAGGTTTTGATCAGCCGGTTGTGTGGTGCCCCTGGTCCGAAAGTTCCCCATCCGCCCCCCCCCCCCGCTCATCACTACCTTCCTAGAACTCTGTGCTGTGTATTCTGATAGTAAGCTCTGTGGTCCAGTCACAGCAACAGCTGAGTCTGTATTTTGGATCATGTGACAGGATTGCCAATCTTACCCAAACAATCCAAAACAATGATAAAGACGATGACCCTCTGCCCCCTCGCCATGAGATGAGTACAGACTCTGCGTCATTATCTGGGACAGGAAATGTTGGGGGGGGGGGGGGGTTGTAGTCCTATCACACATGACTTGCCGGACATTGTCTGTTATGGACGTCAGAGCAGATATTGGAGACTTTATAAAACTAGATATAAGGAGTGTCCATATAACGAAGGAATCAGAAGTCCCGGCACGTCCTGCTGATGGCTGCTCCACAGTTCTGATTTCTACCAATTGTCTACCGGGCACTTTTACCCCCTTCTTGCCCAGGCCAATTTTCATCTTTCAGCGCTGTCACATTTTGAATGACAATTGCAGTCATGGAACACTGTACCCAGGTGACATTTGTACCTTTTTTTTACACCAATAGAGCTTGGTATTTAATCACTGCTGTGTTTTTTTTTTTGTATTTTTTGCTAAACTAATGGAAAAATATTTTTTTTTCTTCATTAATATTATATTATAACATTTTGCAAATCAGTAAATGAGAAAAATTACTTATGTGTGCTGACGAGGCTGCACTGATTGGGCACCGATAGGCTGCACTGATGCGCACTGATGAGGCTGCATAGATGGGCACTGATTAGGCTGCATTTATGGGCACTGATAGGCTGCATTGATGGGCACTGATGAGGCTGTATAGATGGGCACTGATGAGGCTGCATAGATGGGCACTGATTAGGCTGCACTGATGCGCACTGATAGCCTGCATTGATGGGCACTGATGAGGCTGCATAGATGGGCACTGATGAGGCTGCATAGATGGGCACTGATTAGGCTGCATTGATGGGCACTGATGAGGCTGCATTGATAGGCTGCATTGATGGGCACTGATAGGTTGCACTGATAGGCTGCACTGATTGGGCACTGATGAGGCTGCACTGATGAGGCTTCAGTGATAGGCTGCACTGATATGCTGAACTGATAGGGCTACACTAATAAAAAGGGCACTGAGTATTCATGTAAATGTCCCCTGTCACATGAAAGTCGGTGACAGCGCGGAGGAAAGGAATTACCGATAACAGGTATTTGTTTACATGAAATCAGCTGTGATTGGACACAGCTGAGCACATGGTAAAAAGCCAATGTCATTGGCTCCATACCCTTATTGGGGATGCGCTGTGTCTGGGTGACACGGCTCACCACCGATTGCCACGCTGCGCTCCCCCAGGGGCGCACACAAGCGATGTGACCGGGAGGACGTCATATGAGAAGAAGGAAGGAGGAGCGTTCCGCTATAGGCTGGCCGGGAACCAGTTAAATGTTATACGCATTAAGATATATTCACTTTGATGCTCAAAGGCAATATAAGCCTTCCTACCCTCACCTTGTGTTGTTCACATGCATATGATGCACATTGATCATATAGAGTCATGGGGGGGGGGGGGGGGAGTTGATTTACTAAAACTGGAGAGTGCAAAAGCTGGTGCAGCTCTGCATAGAAACCAATCAGCTTTCAGGTTTTATTATTCAAACTTAATTGAACAAGTTGAAGTTAGAAGCTGATTGTTTTCTATGCAAAGCTTCACCAGATTTTGCACTCTCCAGTTTTAGTAAATCAACCCCATGGAGTCATTTGTTGCCCTGTACACACAGCCTATAGTAGATGAAATCTTCACATTCCTTGGTCAGACGTTTCTGTTCATGTTCAAACATGAGGCTTGGCACTGCACAGGTTAATGCATGACCTGTGTCTGTAGTGTGAGAACTGACACTTCCTGTGAAGAAACTACATATCCCACAATCCCTGGGTCTCCAGTCTAGTACTCTGCAGGTGAGAGCTACACAGTAATTAGATCTAATACAGACACAGACAGAGAGAGAAATAAAAAGCAAGACCACAATGCCATTTCATCACATTAAAGGGGTTGTAAACAGTCTTTGCATTAAGGTGAAAAACCTTCTATGCAGCAGTGTCCCCCCTTTTTTTCCTTACCTGAACCCCATCTGATTCAGCAATGTGCATGGGCACAGTGACTCCAGCTGCTGTCTCTCTTACCATTGGACAGAATGATAGCAGCAGGAGCCATTGGCAGAGAAGGAACGGGTCCTGTTAGCTTGGGTCTTCACAATACTCCCTCCTCCGCTTCCACTACCCCAACTATTCTCTTACACCTCTCCACTCTCCTTACCCAACTCTGCTCTTCCCTTCTTACTTTGGGGACCCTATTGAAAGGGAATAGGCTCTAGGGACCATGATGTAAGGTCCCTTTAGGGACCCTAATGTAAAGGGGCTTTAGGGACCCTGATATAGGGTTACTTTAGGGACACTGATGTAAGGAGGGGGAACTCTGGGGACCCCAGTGTAAGGGGAGACTCTGGGGACCCTGATTTAAGGAGGGGGCTCTGGGGGAGCCTGATGTAAGGGGGACTTTGGGATTCTAATGTAAGGGGGGACTTGGAGACCCTAATGAAAATGGGGTCTTTGATATAAGGGCAAACTCTGGGGACCCTGATTTAAGGAGAGGGAACTTCCGGGACCCTAATGAAAAGGGGGTAAACTCTGATGTAAGGGGGTCAGGCCCAAGGGGCCCAGGCCTAAAGCTGTGTTAGGGGTCCCAAATCTTCTGGTGGCTGCCCTCTTGTAAGAGGAGACTCTGGGGACCCTGATTTAAAGAGAGGGAACTCTGGGGACCCTGATGTAAGGGGGAACTCTGGGGACCCTGATTTAAGGAGGGGGGAGTCTTGGAACCCTGATGTAAGGGGGGATGACTCTGGGGACCCTGATGTAAGGGGGCTTTAGGGACCCTGATATTAGGTCGCTTCAGGGACCCGGATGTGTGGGGGAATTCTGGGGTCCCTGATTTAATGAGGGGGCACTCTGGAGACCCTGATTTAAAAAGGGTGGTCTCTGGGTGACCCTGATGTAAAGGGGGGGGGGGTTTGGATTCTAATGCAAGGGGAGACTTTGGGGACCCTAATGAAAGTGGGGTCTCTGATGTAAGGGTGAACTCTGGGGACACTGATTTAAGGAGGGAGAACTCTGGGGACCATGATGTAACAGGGGAACTCTGGGAACCCTGGTTTAAGGAAAGGGGAGTCTTGGGATGACTCTGGGGACACTGATGAAAGAAGGGAGGACTTTGGGGGCCCTGATGTAAGGGGGAACTTTGGGGACCCTAATGAATGGGTGTAAGGGGGTCAGGCCCGGGGGGGATGCAGAACGGGCGGCTAGTGAATCTACGGTAACAGAGGATATATAAGGCATTGTATTTACTGTTAAAATGTGAGTGTATATGTTTACAAATATATTATTAAAGTTGTTTTAAAAGGATAAAGTGCGATTGTTCGTCCTCATATCTCTTGCATGCTACTGAGTAAATTACAGCTGGAGGCCGCTTACTAGGGAGGAGTGACAGGAGTGAAGTAATAGAAAGTGAATATGAAGGCTATATGGAATCTGAGGAAATGTCAAGGCTGTATTTTTCATTTATTAAGGTGAGGGCACATCTGGTGAAGGTGGCACAAAGATTCTAGGAGGAGAGCTGCACCAGATTTTGCACTCTCCAGTTTTAGTAAATCAACCTCAATGTATCATTGGACTTATTAGGAATATTGCATAGGGTGTTTTAAAGAGATAAACACATAGACTATTTTAATTTATACTATTCACATATACAGTAGCTCACAAAAGTGAGTACACCCCTCACATTTTTGTAAATATTTTATTATATCTTTTCATGTGACAACACCGAAGAAATGACACTTGTCTACAATGTAAAGTAGTGAGTGTACAGCTTGTATAACAGTGTAAATTTGTTTTCCCCCTCAAAATAACTCAACACACAGCCATTAATGTCTAAACCGCTGGCAACAAAAGTGAGTACACCCCTAAGTGAAAATCTCCAAATTGGGCCCAATTAGCCATTTTCCCTCCCCGGTGTCATGTGACTCGTTAGTGTTACAAGGTCTCAGGTGTGAATGGGGAGCAGGTGTGTTAAATTTGGTGTTATCGCTCTCACTCTCTCATACTGGTCACTGAAAGTTCAACATGGCACCTCATGGCAAAGAACTCTCTGATGATCTGAAAAAACAATTGTTGCGCTACGTAAAGATGGCCTAGGCCAGTGATGGCGAACCTTGGCACCCCAGATGTTTTGGAACTACATTTTCCATGATGCTCTTGCACTCTTCAGTGTAGGATGTGCATCATGGGAAACGTAGTTCCAAAACATCTGGGGGGCCAAGGTTCGCCATCACTGGCCTAGGCTATAAGAAGATTGCCAAGACCCTGAAACTGAGCTGCAGCATGGTGGCCAAGACCATACAGCGGTTTAACAGGACAGGTTCCACTCAGAACAGGCCTCGCCATGGTCCACCAAAGAAGTTGAGTGCATGTGCTCAGCGTCATATCCAGAGGTTGTCTTTGGGAAATAGACATATGAGTGCTGCCAGCATTGCTGCAGAGGTTGTAGGGGTGGGGGGGTCAGCCTGTCAGTGCCCAGACCATACGCCGCACACTGCATCAAATTGGTCTGCATGGCTGTCATCCCAGAAGGAAGCCTCTTCTAAAGATGATGCACAAGAAAGCCAGCAAACAGTTTGCTGAGGACAAGCAGACTAAGGACATGGATTACTGGAACCATGTCCTGTGGTCTGATGAGACCGAGATAAACTTATTTGGTGTCAGATGGTGTCAGGCGTGTGTGGGGGCAACCAGGTGAGGAGGACAAAGACAAGTGTGTCTTGTCTACAGTCAAGCATGGTGGTGGGAGTGTCATGGTCTGGGGCTGCAGGAGTGCTGCCGGCACTGGGGAGCTACAGATCATTGAGGGAACCATGAATACCAACATGTACTGTGACCTGTGTTGGTCATCTTACTTTAAAAAAAGTAATTAGTTAAGTTACAAATTACTTCTCCCAAAAACTAATTGAGTTAGTAACTCAGTTACTACATTGGAAAAGTAATTAGTTACGCAGCAAAGTAACTGACTTTTTGTTTTAACTCTGCAAGGGGCGTCTATCGTGTAACTAAGGGGCGGGTCTAGTATTATTGTAAGCAAGGGGCGCATTTATTATTATTGTAACCAAGGGGCTGCTCTATTATTACTCTAACCAAGGGGCAGATCTGTTATAGCGTGTAACCAAGGGGCGGGTCTATTATTATTATATCGTGTAAGGGGCGGATTTCTACAGAAGAGGGCGAATGTTAAATTAATGGGCAGAGCTCGATATATAGCAATAATAATAAATGCGCCCCTTGGTTACAGTAATACTAGACCCGCCCCTTAGTTACACGATAGACGCCCCTTGCAGAGTAGCACGAGCATCGGGAGCGTGCGGCATCGCCTCGTACAATTACATGTTAATTGCGCCTGCGCGGTGTAGAGTTCACTCAGAGCTGTTTAGGTTCGGCAATTTTCGGAAGCTCCGTAGTCCTTCGTACTGCGCAAGCGCTGCGCCTGCGCAGTACAGGGGGTCCTTATCCGACGGGGGAACTTTTTCGGCAGGACACTGGAATTACACTACTGCCATCTAGTGGCGGTAGATGTAATTGGGGTAACTAAGCCAAAGTAATGGGAACTGAGTTACCATGAGGGGGAAAGTAATCAGTTAGATTACTAGTTACCCTCTAAAGTAACTGCGTTAAGTAACTCCGTTTATTTTAACTCGGTTACTTACATCACTGACTGTGACATACTGAAGCAGAGCATGATCCCCTTCCTTCAGAGACTGGGCCGCAGGGCAGTATTCCAACATGATAACCACCCCAAACACACCTCCAAGACGACCACTGCCTTGGTAAAGAAGCTGAGGGTAAAGGTGATGGACTGGCCAAGCATGTCTTCAGACCTAAACCCTATTGAGCATCTGTGGGGCATCCTCAAACGGAAGGTGGAGGAGTGCAAGGTCTCCAACATCCACCAGCTCCGTGATGTCGTCATGGAGGAGGGGAAGAGGACTCCAGTGCCAACCTGTGAAGCTCTGGTGACCTCCATGCCCAAGAGGGTTAAGGCAGTGCTGGAAAATAATGGTGGCCACACAAAAAATTTACACTTTGGGCCCAATTTGGACATTTTCACTTAGGGGTGTACTCACTTTTGTTGCCAGCGGTTTAGACATTAATGGCTGTGTGTTGAGTTATTTTGAGGGGACGGCAAATTTACACTGTTATACAAGCTGTACACTCACTACTTTACATTGTAGACAAGTGGCGGATACAATCAGCCCCGGCGGTGAAGAGGTTAATCGCCTCTCGTTCGTTTTGTCGCTGTGATTTCCCCCAGCAGAACTTTTTCCTCCCGGTGACAAGCGACAGCTCAGCCGTGTCATTCCTCGCCGTCTCGCCGCGGCTGATGTTTTTTTTTCTGTTTTTGTTTTGCCGTCGCCACAAATGAGCTGCTCCAAATTGGATAAAAACGAGTTGCGCGGTAATTGATGCTATCCCATTGCAGTTTTATTAATTCGCCGGCTCCGCTGTGAGCGTAATACGTTAACTGGCACCGAAGCCTCATCCCTGGCAGAGGAGATTGCACACTTAGGTGACTGCGCTTGTCCCCCCCCCCCCCGAGGGAGGGGGAAACGCTCGCATCTGAAAGCGACAATTACAAAGCCGCGCCGCTCGCCGTCTATCGAATCGGGGCGATATGCAATTGTAATAATTCCTGTGATCGGAACGGCTGCCAAACTTTGCGGAATGGAAAGGGCTGAGCTGCCAACTCATCTGGCTGGGAGCGGCGGGAAAAAAAAACGAGACGAGGGCGCCGGGGGCTGTGGGCGGAGCTTAGGCTGACAACTGGTCTATGGTCACATGGTCAGAGCTGTATAGGATCCAACCACATCCTGCGTTTTTGTAAACACATTTTTTTGCGCTTTCTTTGTGCCCTATGCAAAGAGGAGCCCATTCACGCTGCCCGACACGCGCCAAAGTATCTCACGTACCTTTTTTGA
>CM053027.1:19521884-19661884 GCA_028564925.1 Lithobates sylvaticus
TCATTGATGTCATTGGACCTCATTGTTGGGGTCATTGGGAGGAATTATGCCCATCATTTATGTCATTGGGGCCCCATTGTTGGTGTCAGTAAGATAAATTGTGCCCCATTGTTGCTGTCATTGGGAGGAATTATGCCCATCATTGATGTCATTGGACCCCATTGTTGGGGTCATTGGGAGGAATTATTATGCCCATCATTGATGTCATTGGACCCTATTGTTGGTATCAATGGGAGGAATTATGCCCATCATTGATATCATTGGGCCCCATTGTTGGTGTCAGTAAGAGAAATTGTGTCCCATCGTTGCTGTCATTGGGAGGAATTATACCCATCATTGAACCTCATTGTTGGTGTCATTGGGAGGAATTATGCCCATCACTGATGTCATTGGGCCCCATTGTTGGTGTCAGTAAGAGAAATTGTGCCCCATCGTTGTTGTCATTGGGAGGAATTATGCCCATCATTGATGTCATTGGACCTCATTGTTGGTGTCATTGGGGGGGCATTATGCCCATCATTGATGTCATTGGACCTCATTGTTGGTGTCATTGGGGAGGAATTATGCCCATCATTGAGGTCATTGGACCCCATTGTTGGTGTCATTGGGAGGACTTACGCTCCACTGTAGCTATCAGTGGATACCAAGGGCCTGATAAAAGCAAGCAAAGGGCCACATCTGGCCCTCGGGCCGCAGTTTGGAGACCACTGCTCTAGGGGTTTGCCCCTTTCCCCTTCTTTGTTTTTGATACTGGGGTTATGGTTGAGATCTTTCGGACAAAATCCTGGTAAACCACTTGCAGAGCACAATGTATATATAAAGGCGCAGGGCCCTCTGATTCCTACTGTATTAAAGTGTATTGTATTTGTACTGTCTACCCTCAAGTTGTAAAGCGCTACGTAAACTGTCGGCGCCATATAAATCCTGTATAAAAATAATAATAATATAAACATATTGCGTGTCGGCAAGTGAATGTCCGTGACCTGGCAGACAAGGACGGCAAAGTATTCTGGAGATCTGTTGATTTTTTTTTTTACATATCAGCTGCCTCTACAGACTTCAAAATTGAGAATTTTAGAAAAGATTATAGTAAAATGTTCCGCAACATAAACTATATAAAAAAAAAAAAAAAGTTTTTTTGGTTGGACCGGCGTTCTTCTCTATCCCCCATTACAGGAAAGTAAAATGTGTGCTTTAAATGGTTCCAAAAAAAAAAAAAAAACCTGAATTCTGAATCCGTGTAGAGGGTGAAAATGATACATTTATTTCCAATAATATCAGCCCATGTCACCGCAAGATGTAATTTTTAAACACATCGTTTAGTGATTGGCGCTCTAATTGGCGCTGGAGCTGTCTGGGAAGGTTATATTTCCCCCCCCCACCCACCCTTTGCGCACGCCTTGTGCGGTCCGCCCGTGTCATTCAACTGGTAATTTCAATGTCACTCGCTATTTTTCAATTATTTTCTTGACACGTACGGTTTCCGGTAACAATGAGGCGAACGTTCTCTCTCTCTCTCGCCGTTTCGCGGCGTCTACGGTTCTGCGCTCAGCCTCCATCACACCTAACCGTCTGCTTCTGTTTCCCCAACACAATCTTATAGATATACACTGATCTGCACACAGCCGTACAGTGTTTATACAGCAATACTCACACCTACACACCCCCATCCAGGATGATGTGCTTTCATTGGACTGACAACGGCAATATATATATATATATATATATAGCTCTGCAACGGGTGCGGGAAGAAATGATGATCAGCCGCCGTATAGATTAAAATCTTTCTATACAATGCTAACTTCCCAGAAAAAAAAAAAAGGACATTGCACAAAAAAAAAAAAAAAAAAAATGGAATGTAAAAAATAAATGTATTTTAAAATTGAACTACCGAAAAAAAAAAAAAAATTCGATCTTCAAAAATATATAATTTTATATTTCCTCACGTCGGTAAATTGTGTGGTCAGCGATCGATGTTAAAGTTGACAAAAATATGGCACCAAGATCCCGTTTTTTTTAGATAAGAAAGAGGATAAGGGACTTTCAAGGTGCAAAATGACGCAAAGCGACAAAATATAAAATTTAAATAAATATATACAATTTTTATTAAAACAAATGACGTTGATAAAAACAGTACATTCGGTCTACTCGTGGCCAAGGATGAGTGCAAGACATCCAATGAATGACAATGGTTTACTTTAGTCACGTTCCAGTTTTCGACATGTTTCGCCATAGGGCTTCTTCAGGAGAGAACGTGAAGAATCTTTGAATATAAAGACCTATGCTTTAACAGCTATAACCTCTTGCCGTCCACGCTATAGTCGAATGACGGCCACAGCGCGGACCTGAATTTTCCGGGAGGCCATCATATGACGGCCTCCCCTTTGCACGCACCCCCACCAGGGCGCGCGTGGCGTGAGCTGTGATCACTGAGTCACTGAGACTCGGGTGATCTCAAATCCGAGTAAGGGGCCGGTCCCGGCCTCCTTACCACGTGATCAGCTGTCAGCCAATGACAGCTGATCACATGATCTAAACAAAAGCTTGGTAATCGTTTTTTTTTCTCCGATCACCGACTTATCTGCAAGGGACATCGGTCCCGAAGAGGAAAAGGCAATTCTGCCTCATCTGTGCCCACCAGTACCCCCTGCCAGTGCTACCTGCCATTGCCACCTGCCAGTGCCCACCAGTGCCACCTATCAATGCGCACAAGTGCCACCTATCAATGCCCACCAGTGGTGCCAATCAGTGCCACCTAGCAGTGCTTGCCTATCAGTGTAACCAACCAGTGCTGATCAGTGCCCATTATTGCCACCCATCAGTGCCCATCAATGCCACCCATCAGTGCCAGCTATCCGTGACACCTATTAGTGCCCCTCAGTGCTGCCCATTGGTGCCACCCATCAGTGCCACCTCTGTGTCCACCAATGCCACCCATCAGTGCCCATCACTGCCACCCAACAGTGCCCATCACTGCCACCTATCGGTGCCCATCACTGCCGCCTCATCAGTGTACATCAATAAAGGAGAAAAATTACCTGTTTGCAAAATTGTATAACAAAATATAAAAAAAATATATATATTTTTTTAATTCTGTCTTTTTAAATTTTTTTAAGAAAAAATGAAAATCTCAGTGGTAATCAAATACCAGACAAAGCTCTATTTGTGGGAAAAAAATGATAAAAATTTCATATGGGTACAATGCAAAGCTGAAAATTGGTCTGGGCAGGAGGGGGGTTTAAGTGCCCAGTAAGCAAGTGGTTAATTGTGCAATGAAGACAGAGAGAAAAATACCCATTAATACATCAAATATCAAAAAAATTTGATATCAACATTCCCTAAAAAAATTGTTTTACGGAATGTTTCTCGCCTTTCTTATCAATTCAGCCATAAATGTATATAAGATGCATACGCTTTTTTTTTATATCTGATGTATTATTGGGTATTTTTCTCTCTGTCTTCACTGCACAATTCAAGCTGTTGAAGCATAGGTCTTGATATTCAAAGAATCTTCACGTTCTTTTCCTGAAGAAGCCCTACGGCGAAACATGTAGAAAGCCCGAACGTGAATACAGTAAGCCATTGTCGTTCATTGGATGTCTTGCACTCCTCCTTGGCCATGAATATACTGAATGTACTGTTTTTATTGATGTAATAAAAATTGTGTATATTTTTTTTTTTTTTTTTTTGACGCTTTGTGTAATTTTGCACCTTGAAAGTCGCATATATTCTTCATGTTCTTTCTTTTATCCTCAGTACAAGTGTTAATTTTGATGTCAAATTTTGATGTGGTTTCAGTCTTTTGGTCATTTTAGTTATAGTTTTAGGCCGCTGAATTGTTTTTGTTTTAGTTGTATTTTAGTCGACTAAAATCAAATGGGTTTAGGTAAAATGTAATAGATTATTTAAGCATTTCTCTAGAATTTCCAAACTCATTATATACTCCTGGAGTAAAAATGTAAATATGGAATGCAAAATAAAAGCATTTTAAAAATAAACTAACAACAGTTTTTTTTTTTTTTTTTGATTTTCAAAAATATATATTTTATATTTCCTCAGTACAAGTGTTAATTTTGATGTCAAATTTTGATTTTGTTTCAGTCTTTTGGTTATTTTAGTTTTAGTTGAATTTTAGTCAGCTGAATTGTTTTAGTCGTATTTCAGTTGACTAAAATCTGCAGTATGTTAATTTAGTCGACTTAAATCATTTTAGTCTACTAAAAAAATCAAATGGGTTTAGGTAAAATGTAATAGATTATTTAAGCATTTCTCTAGAATTTCCAAACTCATTATATACTCCTGGGGTAAAAATCTAATTATGGAATCCAAAACAAAAGCATTTTAAAAATAAACTAGCAAAAGTTTGTTGTTTTTTTTTAGATTTTTAAAAATATATATTTCATATTTCCTCAGTACAAGGGTTAATTTTGATGTCCAGTTTCAAAATTAGTTTTAGTCTTTTGGCTAAGATGCCATTAGAGTTTTAGTCATCTGCATTGTTTTAGTTTTAGCCCTTATTTTAGTCAACTAAAATAGTGTTAATTTTGTCCGTCGCAATGTTGCAGTACCGCTTAAAATCGCAGATCACCGCAATTACTAGTAAAAAAAAATATATAAAAATGGCATAAATTTTTCCCATAGTTTGTAGATGCTATAACTTTTGCGCAAACCAATCAATATATGCCAATTTCGATTTTTTTTTTATTCAAAAATACGTAGAAGAATATATATTGGTCTAAACTGATGAAGAAATTCGTTTTTTTTATTTTGGGGGATATTTATTATAGCAAAAAGTAAAAAATATTGTTTTTTTTTTTTTTTCAAAATTGTCGCTCTTTTTTTGTTTATAGCTCAAAAAATAAAAAACGTAGAGGTGATCAAATACCACCAAAAGAAAGCTCTATTTGTGGGGAAAAAAGGACGTCAATTTTATTTGGGTACAGCGTCGCACAATTGTCAGTTAAAGCCATATCGCCAAAAAATGGCCTGGTTAAGAAGGGCGGGGTGTAAACCTTCCGGAGTTCAAGTGGTCAAATCTTAGGTTATTACAAAAAACAGTAATAACCGAATGCAGAGGCGATTATTTAAAACGATAACGAGTACAGGGCCGTTTTTTCCACTGGGCAGTTGCCCAGGGGCCCCACTTGTCTGGAGGGCCCCATCCGGGGCTGATCCTCAGTGCTGCAATCTGCTGCTTAATTTGACTGACTGCACTGGTTGCTCACTTCGCCGGCCGGCATCTAGCTAGCAACCAGTGAAGTCAATCAGAGGCCGCCCCAACATTCATAGTGCACCGCGGCTGCCCCAGTGGCTAGTGAACAGGCTCCGCCCACCTCTGCCATGTTCTTCAGACAGCATGGAGAGGGAGCGGAGAGGAAAGATGGCCCTTGATAGCTGGCGCTGCCTTGCTGCTGTGAGTGACACACTGTACTGCACCAGGCCGGCGGCCTCAAGTAAGTCTAACAATGTCTACTTAAGTAAGTTCAAGTTGTGCATCAAACACAGCCACTGTCTGTGCCCTCAAAAGCGGCCACTGTGCCCAGCAAACACAGCCACTGTGCCCATCAAACAGCCACTTTGCCCATCAAAGCTGCCACTGTGCCCATCAAAGCTGCCACTGTGCCCATCAAATACAGCCACTCTGCCCATCAAAGCTGCCACTGTGCCCATCAAACACAGCCACTGTGCCCATAAAAAGCTGCCACTGTGCCCATCAAAGCTGCCACTGTGCCCATCAAATACAGCCACTCTGCCCATCAAAGCTGCCACTGTGCCCATCAAAGCTGCCACTGTGCCCATCAAACGCGTATTATATTGTCCAAACGTTGTGTTAATGTTTAAACACTGATTTTGTTGGAAGTACCAACAAATATAGCCTTATTGATAACTTGCATTTTTATTCTCGTGCGTGATGGTGTAGACAGGGCCCCAGTGCACTGTATTGCCCGGGGGCCTATAACGCTCTTAAGATGGCCCTGAACGAGTAGATACATTTCTATAGTCTAATGCAGCGTACACACAGTCGGAATTTCTGATGGAAACCGTCCGATGGGAACTTTTCATCGGATTTTCCCACCGTGTGTACGCCCATCTGTCTTTTTCAGTCGGAATTTCCGACTGACTTTGGATTGAGAGCCTGTTCTTAATTTTTCCGACGGAAAACCTTTCTATCGGATTTTCCGATCGTGTGTATGCAATTCCGATGCGCAAAATTCCGACGCATGCTCGGAAACAATTTGACGCATGCTCGGAAGCATTAAACTTCCCTTTTATAGTGCAGTCAAACGCGTTGTATGTTGCGGTGTTATTGACCGAATTGTCACAGTGTTATTGACTGAAGACAGTTTGAGCAAAATTCCGTCGTAATTCTGACGGGAAAACCATCAGAGCTTTTTCCGACGAGAATTCCGACTGTGTGTACGTGGCATAACAGACACACCCGGCCACAATGCGGATGTGACCAGCGATGAAATGGAGTTTGGCACCCCTGGTCTAGAGATGCACCTTATTTAGTTGGTTGCCTCTGAACTCTCTCCCTAACTCCTATTTCCTACTCTTTTTTTTACACAAATCCATAAAAAAAAAATACAAATCTAATAAAAAATTTCAAATTGTCATTTCTTATCAAGTGCAGGTGACACATATTCATTCACAGACTTCCAAACCTTTCAAAGTCAGCAGCCGAGGGTAATGCGGTCCGCTCAAATGTCTTCTCAATTGTAGCCATCTTGGGTTTGTTGACAACCTCCTTCCAGTTTGTAGGACCAGAACGTTGTGACCTTTCCCATGAAGCTCGGGACTGATGTAAAGCTACTTTTAAACTTTCAAACGCAGCGTCGATCGCCCATATTCATCTCCCATTTAAACGCAGCAGCAGGTTTTTTTTTCGGTATCCATAGGATAAACTCATCCACCATCGTATAACTCACCGGCAACATTAAATGGGCAAGCTTGTCCTCACTCTTGTTTATGTGAAATCAATTACATAGCTGCCTTTATTAAATGCTTTTCTTCGTGTCTAGCCATTAGCTGGTGCGAGTCTGACAAAGGATGTATACAATTCAGCGCTCCCGGAGGAGCCGGCAACCTTTATGGGTAATACACTGAACTACGTATGAGGAGACACCGCCAGACACCTAATCAATCCACTGCAGATGGAGGTCTGCGTCGTCTTCTCCTGATGTCTGTATCTCTTTGAGGTTCTGCTTACCTTTTATCTCTACTATGTGACTTCAAGCCTTGCCACCAAAGTCATCCTGAATGGAATATCCCCCCCAAAAAAAAAAACTTTCTCTCTTTAAGTTCTAGAGGGAATACCCCCCGCCCAAAAAAAAATAACTTTTTCTCTTTAAGATCTAGATAGAGTGGGCAAGGTTCACAGTCTTTTTGAGGTTACTACTGCTGCCCATGTCCCCAATTATAAGAATATACCTTCCTTTCCTGTACAGATAGCTTCTCGTGTTTTGGTTAGATCTCCAATTTCAGGTTTTTACAAAGGTATTTCTCTAATGGTCCCTCTATACTCCATTCTAAAAACCCATTTCTGAAAATTCCTGGGTCTAGCAAGACATGGATTTCTCTCAAGTGATGAAGTGACGTCTTGCTAGTGAGAGCGCAACTCTATTAAAACAGATACGTGGATTGTGGGTAATGGGATTGCTTGAGAGCCCTCATCATACTTATGTGTTACTTATGGCCCCACCTCTTTCATGTGCCCTCTGGATTGCCCGCTCAGTCTTCAACAAACTAGCTCAATGACCTTTTCCTCTCCAAATCCCTTAAAGCGGTAGTAAAGCCGCTGAACTTTTTTTTTTTTTTTTAACACCTGTAAAGGAAAAGGCATAATGAGCTAGTATGCACCGCATTATGAAATACTTACCTTAGAACGAAGCGTTGGTAACTCACCTGGTCCACGCCGAGGTCGCTGACATGTTGCCTCGGCGTGTCTTCCAGGTATCGCGACTCCAGCGCTGTGAGTGGCTGGAGCCGCGATGTCGTCACTCCCGCGCATGCGCACGGGAGACTTCTTCCCGGCAGGGTTCGGATTCTGCCGGCCCCTCAGCCGAGAATCCCCCGTGCGCATGCACCGCTGCAGTCAGCGGCGCATTTCACGGGGAATATCTCTTAAACCGTACAGGTTTAGGAGATATTTTTTTTACCTACAGGTAAGCCTTATTATTATAGGCTTACCTGTAGGTAAAAGTTATATTTTTGACTTTACTTCCACTTTAATCTATTTGCTATAACCAAAACCTGGCTCCAGGAATTCGACACTGCCTCTCCAGCTGCCCTGTCCCACAGTGGCCTCCTTTGGACTCGCTCCACCAGACCCAGTGGATGAAAGGGAGGTGGCGTCGGACCACAATGCACCTTCCAGATACTTCCCACACCTCCCTTTCTTTCCCCCTGCTCTTTCGAAATGCACTGCATTCGTCTTTTCTCTCCAGTTTGTCTGAGGGTCGCAGTCATTTATCGGCCTCCTGGACCAGTGTCACGCTTTCTGGATGAATTCTCTGCATGGCTACCCTACTTTCTCTCATCTGAAGTGCCTGCCATCATCCTAGGTGACTTTAACATTCCAATCAATGTTAATACTGCTACCACTTTTAAACTACTCAACCTAACCTCCTCTTTTAACCTAACACAATGGACACAAACCACCACTCACTCCAACGGTAACACTCTCGACCTCTAGGGGGATCAGGAAGAGATTTTTTTCCCCCTGCTGTAGCAGATTGGAGCATGCTCTTTTGGGGTTTTTTTTTTGCCTTCCTCTGGATCAACTGTGGGTATAGAATGGGGTTTATTGGATTGTACGATATATTTTATTTTTATTTATTATTTATTTTATTTTTATGGTTGAACTGGATGGACTTGTGTCTTTTTTCGGCCTAGCTAACTATGTAACTATGTATTCTCCCATCGCTGCACTCCCTACAACTTCTCTAACACACCCTTTCCTCTCTCTGATCACAACCTTATCTGTTTCACACTCTCCTTGTCTCCCACATCCCATGCTGCCAATCCACAAACCACTACCCGCAGAAACCTTCGCAACCTCAACCCTTCCCTTCTTCACTCTGCTACTGATGGCCTTTATGACAAAACTGCACCCCTGTCCTGCCCAGACTTAACCACTTCCATCTACAACAACACGCTGTCATCCTCCCTAGACTTACTTGCTCCTCTTTCTACACGCAGAACCAGGCCCCATCTGCCACAACCCTGGCAAACAGGGGACACCAGAAGTCTCAAAAGACCCAGCCGTGCTCTTGAGCGAGCATGGCGTAAATACAAGTCCCGGCAAGACTTTACCCTCTACAAATCTGCCCTTCTCAAATACAACTCCTGCCTCCACACTGCTAAACAAACCCATTACGACACTCACATCAAAACCCTCTCATCTAAACCTCGTCAACTCTTTTCTACCCTTAATTCCTTTCTTCATCCCCCACGTCCCCCACCCACCAACTTGCTTACCGCTCAACAGATTGCCAACCATTTCAATTCGACACAATTCGCAAGGAGATATCCAGCATTCACATTTCTCCCCTACCCAACACATCAGGTCCAACACCACACTCAATACTCTACTCTTTTTGCCCAGTTACCACAGATGAAGTTGATAAACTCCTCTCCATGGAACACATCACTACCTGTTCCTGGACCCTGTCCCCTCACAATTACTGCGACCACATTCCCACTATATCCTCAACTCCCTAACCCACATCTTAAACCTCTCCCTCTCCTCCGGCACCTTTCCTTCCCCGCTCAAACATGCACTGGTTACCCCCATACTCAAAAAACCCTCACTAGACCCCACCTGTTTGAATAACTTAAGACCCATCTCCCTGCTCCCAATTGCCTCCAAGCTCATCGAACGCCTTGTCCATGACCAAATGAGTCGCTACTTCATGGACAACAACCATCTCGACCCCCTACAGTCCGGCTTCCGCCCACAACATTCTACTGAAACTGCCCTACTAAAACTCCCCAATGACCTACTAACTGCTAAAACCAACGGCCACTACTCCATACTCATACTTTTAGATCTCTCTGCTGCCTTTGACACAGTTGACCACCTGCTCCTCCTCAGCAAATTACACTCCCTTGGCCTCCATGATTCTGCTTTATCCTGGTTCTCCTCCTACCTATCTCAGCACACTTTCAGTGTCACTTACAACTCCATCTCCTCCGCTCCCCTTCCTCTTTCTGTTGGGGTACCCCAAGGTTCTGTCCTTGGGCCTCTCCTATTCTCGCTCTATACCTCTTCCCTGGGCCAGTTGATAACCTCCCATGGTTTCCAATACCACCTCTATGCCGACGACACCCAGATCTATCTCTCCACTCCTCAACTCACCCCCTCGATCTCCTCACAGATCTCAAACTTACTGAATGACATATCGGTATGGATGTCTCACCACTTCCTCAAACTCAATCTTTCTAAAACTGAGCTTGTTATATTTCCTCCTTCACGATCCCCCCTCTGTGACTTCACCATTAATATCAACAACACAACCATTGGTCCCTCCACACAAGCCAGGGTCCTTTGTGTAATCCTCGACTCTGACCTCTCCTTCAGCCCCCCATAGCCAATCACTGGCTAAATCCTGCCGCCTTCACCTGCGCAACATCTCCAGAATTCGATCCTTCCTGACTAATGACACCACAAAGCAAGATTATTTCCCACCTTGACTACTGCAACTCCCTTCTTAATGGCCGACCCTTAAGCAGGCTATCCCCCCTTCAGTCTATTATGAATGCTGCTGCTAGACTAATAAACCTCACTAAATCGATCCGTGACTGACGCCCCTCTCTGCCAATCCCTTCACTGGCTTCCCCTACCCCATCATGTAAAATTCAAAATGCTAACCATAACATACAAAGCCACCCACAGCATCGCCCCCATCTACATCACCAACCTCATCTGCAGATATCGCCCAAATAGTCCCCTCCGCTCCTCCCAGGACCTCCTGCTTTCTGTCTCCCTTGTTACCTCCTCCCATGCTCGCCTTCAGGACTTCTCCAGAGCCTCTCCCATCCTCTGGAACTCCCTGCCCCAGTATATCCGATCAGCGCTTACCCTGTCCACCTTTAAGGGATCCCTGAAAACTCATTTATTCAGGGAAGCCTATCCCACACCCACCTAACAACAACTGTCCCGAGCCACCCCCATCAAATCATTCTCTGTAGCTATTAGCTTTTGTACCACCACCCCCTCCCTTTAGAGTGTAAGCTCCACGAGTCGGGCCCTCCTGTCCCTTCTGTATTGAACTGTACTGTAATTGTGTTGTCCCCCCTCTACATTGTAAAGCACTGCGTAAACTGTTGGCGCTATATAAATCGTGTATAATAATAATAATAATAATGTGGTATAACACATAGTAATGCATTTTTTCTTGTTTTTGGCTCACATACACTCACCAGCCACTTCATTAGGTCCACCTTGCTAGTACCGGGTTGGATCCCCTTTTGCCTTCAGAACTGCCTCAATTCTTCGAGGCATAGATTCCACAAGGTGTTGGGAACCTTCCTCCGAGATTTTGGTCCATAGTGACATGATAGTATCACGCGGTTGCTCCAGATTTATTTTGCCTGCACATCCACGATGTGCATCTCCTGTTCCATCACATCCCAAAGGTTCTCTATTGGATTGAGATCTGGTGACCATAGAGGCCATTAGAGTACAGTGACCTCATTGTCATGTCCAAGAAACCAGTGGTGAGATGATTTGAGCTTTGAATGAATGAATGACATGGTGCGTTATCCTGCTGGAAGGAGCCATCAGAAGATGGGGACACTGTAGTCATAAAGGGATGGACATGGTCAGCAACAATACTCAGGTAGGCCGTGGCGTTCAAATGATGCTCAATCGGTATGAAGTGGCCCAAAGCGTGCCAAGAAAATATCCCCCACACCATTACACCACTACCACCAGCCCGAACCGTTAATACAAGGCAGGATGGATCCATAGCTTTCATGTTGTTTACACCAAATTCTGACCCATCTGAATGTCGCAGCTGAAATCGAGACTCATCAGACCAGGACAACGTTTTTTCAAAGTGCAATTTTCCAGTAAACTGGCCCTTTGTTTTCGGAAGTTTGGAGACCAGATTTAGAGAAAAGTCCAAAAGGTGTAAACTTTTTGCCATATAGTGCACATGTAACAATCAATGTAGCTATGCATTAACTAAACATACCGTATATACTTGAGTATAAGCCGACCCGAATATAAGCCGAGGTACCTAATTTTACCACAAACAACTGGGAAAACGTATATATTCTCGAGTATAAGACTAGGGCGAGACATGCGCAGCTACTGTAAGTGGAAAAGTGCAATGGCCTTTTGCAATCTCATTGTGCCCATTTGCAGCCTCACTGTGCCCATTTGCAGCCATATGTCCCCCAAACTTCAAACTTGGTAGTTAAGGGTTCCTAAATGCCCCCTAGCTGCAGCCAAAATGTGGGGTCTCTGGACCCAAAGGGTCCCGAAATTACATTGCTGCAGATGCACACAGTTGACCGACTTTGGGGCCCTGTATCTCGGGGTCACTTGGTGCTAGGAACCCCAAATTGGATTTTTGTATTTTTGTATTGGATATGTTGTAGTGCTAGGTCCACTGGGTTGGCATACCAAATATGGGGTTCCCGCGATACGGGGCCCCAAAGTCGGGTCGGAAAATTTAATTTTCTGCTGCAGAAAAGTGCTTGACTCGGGTATAAGACGAGGGGGGGCATTTTCAGCACAAAAAAAATGTGCTGAAAAACTCGGCTTATACTCGAGTATATACGGTAAGTATATTGAAATGCAAGCTCTGCTGCTGAAGTGGAGGTCGTGGTTGGGGCTCTGGTGTCTGGTAGAGGTAGGAGGGAGACCACAAAACTGGCTGTTATAGAATCATTTGGAAAGATAAGTTGCCATCAGGGGCGGACTGACCATTTGGCCACTCGGGCACTGCCCGAGGGCCCCCGGGCCACTAGGGGGCCCCCATCAGGGTTGCCAGCCTCAGTAAAACCAAGGACAATATGTAAAAATCTGTGTTTTTTTTTTTTTACATCTGTTTCTGAAATGTCCCTTACCGACATCCTTTTGGTCTAAAAATCCAGAGATTATAGCTGCCCCACCTCTCCAGTACCTTCTCAGCCAATAGAAACGTGTCTGTGTATACTGTGTGTACATGTGTGTGTATACTGTGTGATTGTATACTGTGTGATTGTATACTGTGTGTGTGTATACTGTGTGATTGTATACTGTGTGTGTGTATACTGTGTGTGTGTATACTGTGTGTGTGTATACTGTGTGATTGTATACTGTGTGTGTGTATACTGTGTGTGTATACTGTGTGTGTGTATACTGTGTGATTGTATACTGTGTGTGTGTATACTGTGTGTGTGTATACTGTGTGATTGTATACTGTGTATGTGTATACTGTGTGTGTGTATACTGTGTGATTGTATACTGTGTATGTGTATACTGTGTGTGTGTATACTGTGTGTGTGTATACTGTGTGAGTGTATACTGTGTATGTGTATACTGTGTGTGTGTATACTGTGTGTGTGTATACTGTGTGTGTGTATACTGTGTGTTTGTATACTGTGTGTGTGTATACTGTGCGGTTGTATACTGTGTATGTGTATACTGTGTGATTGTATACTGTGTATGTGTATACTGTGTGTACATGTATGTGTATACTGTGTATGTGTATACTGTGTGTGTGTATACTGTGTGTGTGTATACTGTGTGATTGTATACTGTGTGTGTATACTGTGTGTGTGTATACTGTGTGTGTGTATACTGTGTGATTGTATACTGTGTATGTGTATACTGTGTGTGTGTATACTGTGTGTGTGTATACTGTGTGTGTGTATACTGTGTGATTGTATACTGTGTGTGTGTATACTGTGTATGTGTATACTGTGTGTGTGTATACTGTGTGTGTGTATACTGTGTATGTGTATACTGTGTGTGTGTATACTGTGTGTGTATACTGTGTGATTGTATACTGTGTGTGTGTATACTGTGTATGTGTATACTGTGTGTGTGTATACTGTGTGTGTGTATACTGTGTGTGTGTATACTGTGTGTGTGTATACTGTGTGTGTATACTGTGTGTACATGTATGTGTATACTGTGTATGTGTATACTGTGTGTGTGTATACTGTGTGTGTATACTGTGTGTGTGTATACTGTGTGTGTGTATACTGTGTGTGTGTATACTGTGTGATTGTATACTGTGTGTGTGTATACTGTGTGTGTGTATACTGTGTGTGTGTATACTGTGTGATTGTATACTGTGTGTGTGTATACTGTGTGTGTATACTGTGTGTGTGTATACTGTGTGTGTGTATACTGTGCGATTGTATACTGTGTATGTGTATACTGTGTGTGTGTATACTGTGTGTGTGTATACTGTGTGTGTGTATACTGTGTGATTGTATACTGTGTGTGTGTATACTGTGTATGTGTATACTGTGTGTGTGTGTATACTGTGTGTGTGTATACTGTGTATGTGTATACTGTGTGTGTGTATACTGTGTGTGTGTATACTGTGTGATTGTATACTGTGTGTGTGTATACTGTGTATGTGTATACTGTGTGTGTGTATACTGTGTATGTGTATACTGTGTGTACATGTATGTGTATACTGTGTATGTGTATACTGTGTGTGTGTATACTGTGTGTGTATACTGTGTGTGTGTATACTGTGTGTGTGTATACTGTGTGATTGTATACTGTGTATGTGTATACTGTGTGTGTGTATACTGTGTATGTGTATACTGTGTGTGTGTATACTGTGTGTGTGTATACTGTGTGTACATGTATGTGTATACTGTGTATGTGTATACTGTGTATGTGTATACTGTGTATGTGTATACTGTGTGTGTGTATACTGTGTGTGTATACTGTGTGTGTGTATACTGTGTGTGTGTATACTGTGTGTGTGTATACTGTGTGATTGTATACTGTGTATGTGTATACTGTGTGTGTGTATACTGTGTATGTGTATACTGTGTGTGTGTATACTGTGTGTGTGTATACTGTGTGTACATGTATGTGTATACTGTGTATGTGTATACTGTGTGTGTGTATACTGTGTGATTGTATACTGTGTATGTGTATACTGTGTGTGTGTATACTGTGTATGTGTATACTGTGTGTGTGTATACTGTGTGTGTGTATACTGTGTGTACATGTATGTGTATACTGTGTGTGTGTATACTGTGTGTGTGTATACTGTGTGATTGTATACTGTGTGTGTGTATACTGTGTATGTGTATACTGTGTGTGTGTATACTGTGTGATTGTATACTGTGTGTGTGTATACTGTGTGTGTGTATACTGTGTGATTGTATACTGTGTATGTGTATACTGTGTGTGTGTATACTGTGTGTGTATACTGTGTGATTGTATACTGTGTATGTGTATACTGTGTGTGTGTATACTGTGTGTGTGTATACTGTGTGTGTGTATACTGTGTGTGTGTATACTGTGTATGTGTATACTGTGTGGCCCCATAATCTCCTATTGCCCGGGGGCCCCGTGAGTTGTCAGTCCGCCCCTGGTTGCCATACAGTATATTTTAACAAATACTATTTACTTTACAGCCAAAATTCATATGCTTGAAACGCTGTAAACTATATATATATATATTTTTTTTTCTTTTCAGTTGACCAGGATTCTCAAATCCCTTGAAAAGCTGCTAAGGTGGCCCAACTGCGGTAAACTAGATACTACATGAAGAATAATAAAAAGGATGGCGTGTTTGTTCCCCTGCAGGACAAACATTCAGCAATTCGCAGAGACAGAATTATCGCCACACGGAGAATCGTGTATAAAATGAATGTCGTTCCTAAACGCGGGATTATGTACGGGATGTGGATACAGATGTTCCAGAATCACAATGATGGTCCCATGCAGGCAGCTAAGTGCTGGCATTAGATTTCAGTATCAAACGACTTATAGCACTTTGTATCACTGCCGAGAGACCGAAGGACTCTCTAACCGGAGCAATACACCAAAACCTTCTGTCCACCTCTCAAACCAAACAAGCAGAACCATAGATTATTAACTACCCCCCCCCCCCCACCCCCCCCCCCCCCACACATCTTCATCGGTCTGAAGGGTAGAGCTGTTGATGTTTAAAGTGGACCAAGCATCAGATATTACCGAAAGTATTGGGACACCTGCCTTTACACGCACATGAACTTTAACCAGGGCCGGGACAAGGGGTGGGCAGGAGGGGCGGCTGCCCCTTTCCAGTAAGTGAGAAAACGCGGGGATGGGCGTAGCTGTGAGTGAGTGAGTGAGCATGCAGCTCAGGTGTTCCGTCCCACCTCTGCTCCTCTAACCGCCCTCCCAGCTTGCTGGATGCTGCCTGAGAGAGAACCTCACCACGCTGAGCGTCCCGCCGGATGAATTGCTGCTGCTGGCACGCTGAGTACCCCTGTGCTTGACCCGAGCGCTCGCTCTGCTCGCAACGCCGCCTGTCTCCTCCTTTCCCCCTTCTCCCGCTGATGCTTGCCAGGCGGGCGCTGTGGTGGGACCCATAGCGGACAGCCTCTCTAATCCTCTCTGACCCTCTCCGATCCCCCCCGCTGACTGCCGGAATCCCGTGTACCTGCGTGGATGCTGAGAGACCGTGCGGGACCTGCAGTGGATCGAGCTGACGTGCTCCACCTTTCCTACCCCTCCTGAGCGTTGGATTCCTCCATGGGCCTGTGTGTGGAGCCGTGAGTAAAAGACTTGATCTGACAGTGCCCTTGCAGTGCTCCCCCAGGATAGCTTGCTCTCCATATCGCCTGAGCATTGGGCTATGGACGGTACATGGGATTGAGGTAACGGGTTGAGCCTGGGAAAGGGGGCAATATGCTAAATGTTTAAAATCGCCCCCCTGGTCTGAGTGAATTGACTGTGAGCTGCCCGTTAGAGGCAAGACGAGAATTTGGGGTACATTTGAGAGCTTGGAGTCCCCTAAGAGTGACCACTACTGTCTATATTATTACATAGTTGCCTTGCTGGGAGAAGGTACCGAGGAAGGGCCCCCCAGTGGTGCTGGACTGCTAAGCTGTGCTTTTTTTTTTTTTTTTTCTCCATCCCTTTTTTTTTTTTTGGTGTTTTTTTTTGGTGTGTTTTTTTTTTTTTTTTTTTTTTTTTTTGTTGGTGCTCACCGACCTCTTATTGACATCCACCTAAAATAGTACTGGGTCTGTGCTGCAAGACCACAAGGCTTTCAAAAATTATTGATTAATTTGAATCACCACTAGGAGGTGAAAAATTTTACCATGCTGAGCAAACGTGCTGCTGACGAGACGGCGCACTTGGAAGGGGGCCAAAAAACGCGCTCTGCCAAGGAGAAAGCAAACCAGGTGTCCGCTGCTGCTGCCGCAGCAAAACTTGAGCGCTTTGCCCATGCCCATGCTCCCGCTCAATCACCAAGCAAGGGGGGGCACCAACTACCAGTGACACACGCAAAGACCCAGGGGGTGGCATCTGATAGAAGAAATTCCAGCCAATTATCATTGAACACCACCATTTTACCTGCCAGAGGAGCCACGAACAATAAAGACCCTGGGGAGGGTAAGGCGGTACAGGCAGCAGCAAGGTCACTGGCGTGCTCTATTATAGGGGGTCAGGAGGAACCCACACTTAGGGCCATATTTGATGCTGTTAACGCTTGCAAGGACTCTATATCTGGCTTGGATAGCCAATTGAGTGGCATAAAAACTGAGCTAACTGCAATGAGCCAGTTACTGAGTAGCACAGTGGAAAGGACTACGGCGCTTGAAGCGAGGTTAAGTACGATCGACGATGAACTCTCCCCATTACAGGAAAAAATCATAGGCCTACAGAAGCAAATGGCCAAACAGGCCGCTAAGCTCGACGATTTAGAAAATAGAAGCCGCAGAAGCAACGTGCGCCTAATAGGCTTACCTGAGAGGAGTGAGGGCCCCAATCCCGTAGTCTTTCTGGAAACTTGGCTCAAGGAAATATTTGGGGATTCCTCTTTTACGCCGCTATTTGCGATCGAGAGAGCCCATCGAGTTCCTACCAGACCCCGACAAAATGACGAGCGGGCTCGCCCACTATTACTGAAATTTGTAAACTACAATGACCGTGCGATTTTACTTCGCAAGGCTAGAGAACTGGGGGACATTTTTTTCAAGGAGGCTAGGGTTTCCTTCTACCCGGATTTTTCCCCGGACCTCCAGAAACTCAGAACAGAATTCATCCCAGTTAAGCGCACGCTTCAGCGACATAAAATCGCATACGCCCTGTTGTACCCCGCCCGCCTGCGGGTGACTGCTATGGGCTCGACTTTGTATTTTAACACACCCGTTGAAGTCGAGAGATGGTTGGAGGAACACAGAGAAGATCTTTGAGAGTGCCAGAGACATTTACTATGGGGGGGGGGGGGGGGGGGGGCGATGGAGGGCCTAGGTTGTTTATTCTCTTGTTATATGTTGTTTCTATGTTTTTTTATTTTTTGACATAGTCCATCACATTAAGGGTATCGGGTCGGGGGGGGGGGGGGGGTGGGGGTAGGGGGGTTGAGGGGAATACCTCTCACAACACTATCATTATCATTATCATATTAATAATGTGTTTTTTTTTTTTTTTGTTGTTTCTTTTTGGCACCGTTGCACTGACATTTGATTAGGACCGGGGGTTAGAGGTGGGGGCTTCTATAGACGCCCCCACTCCTCCCCTCGTCCACCCGATGGTTTATACACAGCCACTACAACGCCTGCCTGGGAGGGCGGGGGGTTTTTTCCTTTTCTTTTTTTTTTCCTTTTTTTTTTTTTCTCTCTTTTCCCTCACTGACATTGGACTAGGATCGAGTGGCAGGGATGGGGCTTCCGCGGAAGCGGAGGCCTCTATCTCTCCTCCTCGTCTACCTTAATGGTTAACACGTTGTCAATTGCACAATGGGGTGGGATCACGGTGGTTACTGGGGGGGGGGGGCTCTATGTCTTCCCCCCCCCCCTTTCTTTTCTCCACCCTGTTTGGGGGGGTAGGTTACTCTGTCCGCACATTATTACTTCAAAGTTGATACCACTGGGAAAGGGTTGGATTAGGACTGTTCACTTAATACAGTATCACGGTTGGGACGGGACATCTGTGCTGCTGGGCGGGAGGTGTATGGTTGGGTCGCACATAAGCCTCGTGGGGGTGGCCCAGTTGGGCATGGGGGGTGGGGGGGGGGGGGGTGGGGGATTGGGGGGGGGGGTGGGTAGGGTTAGGGAGGACTGGGGTAACACACACTGCTGGCGCCTACGAGGTCGGTGGGGGTTGGTGCGTGGGCGGGGGTGGTGGGGGAGCTGGGGGGGGGGGGGGGGGGGAGGGGATGGGTGGGCTCGCCGGTTTGTTGTTGGCCCCCCCCTCCCCTCCCTGCTCCCCCCCCCCCCTGCGTCCTGCGATTAAATCTATCACGGAGGGTGACAGGGTAAACCTGGTCTCGTGGAACACCCGGGGTCTGGGTAGCTTAAATAAACGTGCGTTAGTCCTGTCGGCATTGGACGGGAAGGGACCCGGAATACTGCTGCTTCAGGAAACGCATCTTACTCCCGATACAGTTTCTCAGCTATCCAGTCGCAAGTTCTCGGCCCAATACCACTCATTTCACTCCTCTTACTCAAGGGGAGTGAGCATCTTGGTAGGGAGAGGAGTACCCTTCTCTTGTAATGCAATCTCCATTGACGAACAGGGGCGCTATATATTCCTGTCCTGTCTGATTGGTAGTCAGCCCTATATTATAGCAAATATCTATATACCTCCCCCTTTTAAGCTTGAGGTTCTGTATAAACTACTTGAGTTTGCTTTGGATAAACCAGGCATTCCAATGATAGCCCTAGGGGATTACAATGAGGTGTTGGATACGGGACTAGACAGATTCCCTGCACCCACCAGACCCAGGGCGGGAGAGGGGAATCGCCTGTCACGGTTTTTGAGGGAAATAGGGCTAAGCGATATATGGCGTACGCGGCACCCATGCGATAGGCAGTACTCCTGTTTTTCAGATTCTTACCGTACCCTCTCTAGAATTGATATGGCCCTAGGGAATGGCGAGGCGAATTTGTTGGTGAGAGATGTAGAGTACGGCCTGAGAGGGGTCTCAGATCACTCCCCGCTGACGCTCAACATAAGTACCGGGGGTAGAGCCAGCCATAGGGAATGGACGATTAACCCCTGCTGGCTTGAACTGATTGGCAATCCCTGCGAGTTGACCACTAGCATAAGGGAGTTTTTACAAATAAACGCGGGCTCAGCGTCGCCCGGGGTGATCTGGGACTCCTTAAAAGCCTATACAAGAGGACTGTTAATCCAGAAGATGGCAGCAATTAAGCGGCGCTCGAGAGAGCAAGAAAGGGAAGCTAGTAGCGAGGTAACTTTAGCAGAACGTCGCTATGTAGAAAACCCGACCCCAATTAGCATGGGGGAATGGCTTAACAAACAACAAACCTATAAAATGCTACTCACTAAGAAAATGGAGAATAGGCGAATTTTCCAGCGGCAATATTATTTTGGCGAGGGCGAGAGGGTAGGCCACACCCTCTCTCTCCTGGTCAAGACTAATAGTTCCCCCTCAACAATTCCAGCAATCAGGGGGGCAAACGGGGATTTGGTTACCGACCCACTGGAGATAACGAATCTTATTGGCAACTACTACAAAACCCTCTATAAATCCTCTAGGAAAGGGAGCGAGACAGCAGTATCTGAGTTTCTGCAGCAGATAACATTCCCAAACCTATCAGACAATGACAAAACGGAATTGGAGGCGCCAGTAACTATAGAGGAATTGAGATTTGCAGTGGCAGCAATGCCCAATCAAAAATCCCCGGGCCCCGACGGGCTGCCAATAGAGCTCTACAAACGGTATGGCGAGGTATTGTTGCCTGAATTGTTGGAAACTTTGAGACGGGCGTTGGATGGGGGCAGATTGCCCTCCTCGATGCTCGAGGCCAATATTATTCTGATACTTAAAGAGGGGAAGGACCAGCAGGAAGTTACCTCGTATCGCCCAATTTCGCTGCTATGCTCCGATATTAAGATTTTGGCGAAGGTTTTGGCGATTCGACTAAACAAATGTATACACAAGCTAATCCACCCGGACCAGTCAGGTTTCATTCCAGGCAGGTCAACTAGCACCAATATTAGAAGAGTCTTCCTTAATATGCAAACTCCAACGGACAATACAAGTCCTAAGGCCATTCTGGCCTTGGATGCTGTTAAAGCATTTGACAGCCTGGAATGGGACTATTTATGGCTGGTCCTGGAGCGATTTGGTTTTGGGCCTACCTTCATTAAATGGATTAAACTCCTATACAACGAGCCTAGAGCTAAAGTTAGAGTGGGCGGGGACTACTCCGAGGTGTTTCAGTTGGAAAGGGGGACGAGGCAGGGATGCCCCCTGTCTCCCCTCCTTTTTGTACTGGCAATGGAACCCCTGGCGATCCTGACAAGAATGCGTCCGGATCTCCAGGGATTCCGGCGCCAGTCCGGGGAGGAAAGAATCGCATTATTTGCCGACGACGTTTTATTTTTTATCGGCGATATCAACATTTCACTCGAGGTAGTGATGCGCATGATGGAGGAATTTCGGCAACACTCCGGCTTAGCCATCAATTGGAGCAAGTCAGCCCTGCTACCGTTGGCTCGGTGCGGCGAACAGACTCCCATTATAACCCCTGCCCTTGACGTGGTGACCAAGCTTAAATACTTGGGGGTGTGGATTTCTAGCGACACAAACCAGTATATCAGTGACAATCTAGCCCCGCTATTGATTAAACTAAAACAAAAGGTGGAGATATGGAGTCGCCTCCCCCTATCTATAGCAGGGCGTTGCAATTTAATTAAGATGATCTGGCTTCCGCAAGTTCTTTATATTCTCCATAACTCTCCAGTCTGGATTAGCCAGAAATGGTTTAAGAAGATTGAATCCCTGTTTAGGGACTTAATCTGGAAAAAGGGTCAAGCCCGGATTGGTCTACAAACATTGCAGCTCCCTGTTGGGAGGGGGGGGATGGCGACTCCGCACCCGTGGCTATACTTTTTGTCGGCTCAACTCCAGCAAATGGCAAATGGCGGGCTCCTGGCAAGTGGGAGTGGTGGCAATAGAATGGCGATACTGGGCGCTCCCCACAATTCATTAATTGAGGCATTGGAGGCAGACTCGTTCACTCATAGGTGTCCGACGAGTGACTTGATGACCAGAGTATGGAAGGCAGTAAAATCAATAATGGGATACAATGGGTGGAACGAGTATACCCCGTTATGGTATAACAAGAATCTAGGGGAAATAAAGGGCATAGAGAGACCCCCAGAGTGGGAAAGGCAGGGTATTAGCCGGCTAATCCAGCTATACGAGGGAAACCACTTGAAATCATTCGAGGACCTGAGACGACAATTCAATATCCCAAATAGGTCTTTTTACAAATACCTGCAGGTCAGACACGGTATCCAGGCCCAATTTAGATCCTCGACTATTAATTGGGTCAAGACCCCCCTATTTCAGGAAATAACGAAACCGAGATTAATGAGGGGCCTGATTTCCAGGATATATGATACCCTGGGAAACAGAGCTATGAGTACTAAGGGACCTGATAGTAGTAGAAAGGGATGGGAAAAAGACTTAGGACCAATCACCTCGGAACAATGGGATCGGGTCCTCAAACAGGGTGGCCTGGTATCAACATCCCCCTCGCAAAGGGTTTCCCACCTGTTCCTAATTTACCGAGCCTATTATACCCCCCAAAAACTGTTTAAATTTGGTAGAAAGCCCAGAGACGAATGCCCAAGATGCAAGGCCCCAGGCGATCTTCTTCATATGGTATGGAAGTGCCCAAAGCTATTCAGGTACTGGGTAGAAGTAGTGGACAGCTTGAATAGAATCTTTGGGACCACCCTGGAACCAGAGGCTAGGACCTGCCTTCTGGGAATCTTTGAGGATGGCAATGCATCATCCCCTATCAAAGTTGCATTGCTGAGATGCCTGTACCAGGCAAGGCGCCTAATAGCGCTGAACTGGCAAGCCAGGACGCCTCCTTCCTCGGCGAACTGGACTGAGGCGATTAACTCTATGATATGGTGCGAGAGGGCAATGTTTATTCGGCAGAATAACCTTAAGAAATTTGCCCGTATATGGAGCCCCTGGCTGCGCGAGCTGGGTTGCATGCCGAGGGTGGGTGGCGACGGGGTGGATAGATTTTCCCCCCCGTCGCCCCCGCACCCATAAATTCCTTAAAAGTCACCATGGTTATCCTGACCATGGAGCGGGTCCGGGGGCCCCCTCCTTCCCTCGGCCCGCGCGCCCATCCTGCCGACTTTTCGAATCTGGGAACCAGTAGTGTGTGTACAGGGGGGGGGGATCATGGGAGGGATAAGGGAGGGGAGGATTTGACTAGGCAACACGAAGTGATTTTTTTGTATTAAACTGGTATCACTATTATCAATTATTTACCACTATTTCCTTATGGATCATGCGTGTTTTAATGTTTGCTTGTAAATGTCTTACAAATCAAAATAAAAATAAAAATTAATGAGTAAAAAAAAAAAACAAGCAGAACCATAGATTATTAACTACCCCCCCCCCCACCCCCCCCCCACACATCTTCATCGGTCTGAAGGGTAGAGCTGTTGATGTTTAAAGTGGACCAAGCATCAGATATTACCGAAAGTATTGGGACACCTGCCTTTACACGCACATGAACTTTAACCAGGGCCGGGACAAGGGGTGGGCAGGAGGGGCGGCTGCCCCTGGCGCAATGGTATATTGCAGGGTTAGGGGGCACCCTGAGCCTAACCCTAAGGGAAAGGAGGGCGCAGTTTGGTATCTTTGCCCTGGGCACTGGATGACCTTGTCCCGGCACTGACTTTAACCACTTCAGCCCCGGACCAATTTGCAGCCAAAGGACCAGGCCCCTTTTTGCGATTCGGCACTGACAATTGCGCGGTCGCGCGACGTGGCTCCCAAACAAAATCGGCGTCCTTTTTTTTCCCACAAATAGAGCTTTCTTTTGGTGGTATTCGATCGCCCCTGCGGTTTTTATTTTTTGCGCTATAAACAAAAACAGAGCGACAATTTTGAAAAAAAATGCAATATTTTTTTTACTTTTTGCTATAATAAATATCCCCCAAAAAATATATAAAAACATTTTTTTTTTCCTCAGTTTAGGCCGATACGTATTCTTCTACATATTTTTATTAAAAAAAAATCGCAATTAGCGATTATTGTTGGGTTTGCACAAAAGTTATAGCGTTTACAAAATAGGGGATAGTGTTATAGCATTTTTATTAAATATTTTTTTTTTCTACTAGTAATGGGAGCGATCAGCGATTTTTATTGTGACTGCGACATTATGGCGGACACATCGGACATTTTTGGGACCATTGTCATTTATACAGCAATCAGTGCTATTTAAATGCATTGATTCCTGTCTAAATGACACTGGCAGTGAAAGAGTTAACCACTAGGGGGCGGGGAGGGGTTATGGTCTGTGACGTGTTGTGTTTTTTTTTTTACATTAGGGGGCGGGGCTGACGTCTGACGTCACTGATCGGCTGTCCCGATGACAGGGAACAGCCGATTAGTGACAGGCAGTGTAGGAAGCGCGAGGAGAGGTTTGTTTACACAGACCTCTCCCCGTTCTACAGCTCTGTGACCCGATCGCGGGACACCAGCGGCGATCGGGTCCGCTGGTCCCGCGGCCGGGGTCACGGAGCTCCCGAACGGGAGGCGCGCGACCCACGACTGGCCTCTTAAAGGACCACGTACCTACACGTGGTTTTGCCTAGCCGTGCCATTCTGCCGATGTATATCGGCGTCAGGCGGTCGGGAAGCAGTTAATGCCATCCCAGTCTTAGTCCGTAGGGTTCAATATTGAGTTGGCCCACCCTTTGCAGCTATAACAGCTTTAACTCTTCTGGGAAGGCCGTCCACAAGGTTTAGCAGTGTGTCTATGGGAATGTTTGACCATTCTTCCAGAAGAGCATTTGTGAGGTCAGGCACTGATGTTGGACGAGAAGCCCTGGCTCGCAGTCTCCGCGCTAATTCATCCCAAAGGTGTTCTTTAGGGTTGAGGTCAGGACTCTGTGCAGGCCAGTCAAGTTCCTCCACCCCAAACTCGCTCATCCATGTCTTTATGGACCTTGCTTTGTATACTGGGGAGCAGTCATGTTGGAACAGGAAGGGGCTGGCTAGTTCGAGGCACAGTAACTGGAAGGAGGATTCGGAAGTGTTCCCGTACCATCTCAGGATTGGAGAGGCCCAGCAATGCTACATGTGACCAGGGGAGGACTCTTCGGAGGAGGGCCACGCACGAGGCTGGCTGCTCGGTAAGAGCCTGGAAGCTGAGCTGCATGGACACTAATTGAATCCGCATTCTTACGGTATCGCCGGACCGGCTGCGAGATTCTGGTACTGTAAGAAAGCTCCTAACTTTATCCTTCAGTTACAACTAAGTTCCTGTGAGAGACTTTGTGTTCATCTAAAGTTTCACAACCAAGTCTGTGGCAGAGACTTTGCTAAGCTAAAATCACTTGTTGGCTGCTGGATCTACAAACAAGGATTTATCCAACAGTTGAGTTATCCAGTTGCGAGTGGCTACTCCCTGGATCATCTAGAGAGACATTTATTTAAGTGTCAGCAAGTTCCAAGTGCCTGAGCTTCTATACCCTTACCCTCTATTCCCGACTGAGAGACTGTGTTCTGTTCAATGTTTTACGCAAATAAAAATCCTAAAAAGGAATTCAAGTGTCGGTCTCCGCAGTTACTGGGTATCAACCCTGGGAACCCCTAGACAAAAACGACGAGCTACAAGACCGAGGAGGTAAACGGTAAACCCAGAAAATCTTAGCCGCCCCTAGGGATTATGGCGCTACACCAGTGTAGAGGCCATAACCCTTGATGGGGCGGCCTTGACTTTTGGGCTTACCGGTTACCTCCGCTTGGCTTGTTAATCCATGTCCAGGGGTTCCCAGGGCTAGTACCCAACAACTTTGGATACTGACCCCATAAAAGTCCTTTAAAAGGTTTTTATTTGCAGGGGTAACATCCAACAGACACAGTCTGGAATGGGAACAGAGTACAAGGGTGAGGAAACTCAGGCACCTTGAACTGCCGACCCTTAGAAGGTCTCTAATGCAAAACCCAGAGAGTAGCCACTTGCAGCTGGGCGCTTCAAAACTGAGTGATCTCTAGCCAGAGATTATGACAGTCAGCACTTAGATCCGGAACTTGATCATGAATAAAGTCTCAACCAAGAATGAATTAGGAACCTTTCCTCAGTACCTGAAACGTTTTCTGTCTCCTTGGCAGTACTGCGAATCTGTGGATTTGTTAATGTCCTTGACAACCCAGCAACCAGGCACTTCTTGGGATGCCAGCTTGTTGGCCCTCCTCCGAAGAGTCCTCCCCCGGTCGCCTACACGAGCTGCGATGCCCCTCCAAGTTGAGAGCACATCCGGACGCCTTGAATCCTCCCTCAGTCCCTGCGCCTCGGACCAGCCAGTTCCGCGACTCGGGAACAGATGGATCCTTGCCCCAGACCAAGCGGGTCTGTGGGGCCAGTCAAACTGACCATGTTGCGGGACGGCAAACGCTCCCGGGCCCGGGACCCCTCGTGGGGGCTACCCCGGTCCAGATTCAGGAACAGGCAGCTACGGCCGAACACGTGACTTCAACACCTTAAGTACCCTTCCCCAGACTCCTCAGCGGGGCCAGACGCACCCACTGATTGGCTCCAGGAATGTTGATACCCAAACCGTCCAACCAGGCCTGGTTCTGGGCCTGTCATGTGTACCTTACTGTACCCATGACCAGGCAGAACCCTAGCATGGCCCAGCCAAACTGACGCCAAAGTTAAACCTGTACAATTAACCCCTGCAGAACCCCATTACTATTCTGAGGAGAAAAACTAAATTTTCACATAGCGGACACCTTGTAAAAGTCTCGCCGCTACACAAATAAAAAACCTTAAAAAGGAATTCAAGTGTCGGTCTCTGCAGTTAGGCTGCTTTCACACTGGGGCGGTGCGGGGCGGCGACGGTAAAGCAGCGCTATATTTAGCGCTGCTTTACCATCGTTTAACCCGCGGTATGCGGCCACTAGCGGGGTGGTTTTAACCCCAGCTAGCGGCCGAAAAAGGGTTAAAAACCTCCGCAAAGCGCCGCTGCAGCGGCGCTTTGCGGGTGGTATCCCCGCGGTCTCCCATTGATTTCAATAGGATGGAGCGGTATAGGAGTGGTGAACACACGGCTCCTTCACCGCTCCAAAGATGCAGCTAGCAGGACTTTTTTTACCGTCCTGCTAGCGCACCGCTCCAGTGTGAAAGCCCTCAGGGCTTTCACACTGGAGACACAGCAACAGCTGTTTCGGGTCGGTTTGCAGGCGCTATTTCTAGCGCAATAGCGCCTGCAAACCGCCCCAGTGTAAAAGCAGCCTTACTGGGTACTAACCCTGGGAACCCCTAGACAAGAACGACAAGCTACAAGGAGGTAATCGATAAGCCCAGAAAATCTTAGCACCCCCCAAGGGGTTATGGCACTACACCAGGATAAGGCTATACTATGCTAAGTGAAATTTCACCACGTTCACTAAGCTCTGGGGCACAATTCCTTTGCAAAGCGAACAGCCTATTTACCTTTAGTTAAAAAAAAAAAAAAAAATCCCATCGATCGTGCCTTTTGTCCCCCTATTATTGCCCTTTACAGCATTCAATGAAGAACTAAACTACAGATGGATCTTTCTTTAGACTTGTATGTTGCCAGCCTCCTGAATGGTAAAGGTTAGGCGGAGCTCCAACTGGTTCTTAATCTGAACCCGGAGCAGTAGCAATAATAATAATTACTGGGGAGGCAATTTGGAGTCTTCTCTGCCTTGGAGTACCCCGGCTGATGTCTGCGGCTTTTCATAAACCTTGTATAGAGATACAAAGCTCTTTCTTTCTGTATCCCACGTCCCACCAGCCATCAACCAACCCCCCCACCTGCTCCCCGCACAATGCTGGCACCTATTAACTACCGCTGTTCTCCAAATTATATTATACAAGGTACAGTGTGTATTAGCGAGCCCTAAAAATATCAACAACTGCATTAGGATTCTGATAATTAATGGCAGGCATTATGCAAATGACAGCGTTCCGCCCTGTAAAATAATGACATTCCTTCGTTTTGCAGCGCTGTTATGCAAAACAATCGCTGTAGGAAGATACATTGCTACGGAGATTTAAAGAGAAAAAAAAAAACGTTACAAAAAAATCGGTTGTGAGGAGGTGGCCAGGAAGACAGAGATTACTGATGTGTCTCTTGCAGTCATTTGTTTTTAGATGATGACAGTTCATTATTTTCACATATAGAAAGTGTGCATGTCGTACCACTTCCATCACAAAGGCCGGGCTGAAATAACAGCCGTCTGCGTTATCCTTTAGGAACCAATCAGCTTCTCCTTACCTTTTCTAACTAGACATGTGCACAATCGAAAAATTTGTTTATTTTCGTTTCGTTTCTTTCGTTTCCGTTGATTCGTAACGATTCGTAAATTTGTAAGTCGTCGGTGTTCGTATTCGGAACGATTCGTAATTTCGTAAGTCGTCGGTGTTCGTATTCGTAACGATTCGTAATTTCGTAAGTCGTCGGTGTTCGTATTCGTAACGATTCGTAATTTCGTAAGTCGTCGGTGTTCGTATTCGGAACAATTTGTATTTTTTCGTTGATTCGTTTTTCCGTTAGTTTCATTTTAATTTATTCGAAATTCGGACGCATTCGTATTTTCGTAGATTTAGTTACATTCGCACTTTCGTTAGATTGATTTATTCGTACTTTCGTAACATTGTTTTCGTAGATTCGTAATCGGAGCATAATTCATAATGTTATGTAATGTGTATGCTATTAAGAGACACGGAAAATTACGAATCGGAAAAAAAAAGTTACGAATGTACGAATTTTTTCGTTCAATCCATTCGAAGCACGTTAAGCAGCGCCATTGTAAGAGACACGGAAAATTACGAATGTACGCATTTTTTCGTTCAATCCATTCGAAGCACGTTAAGCAGCGCCATTGTAAGAGACACGGAAAATTACGAATCGAAAAAAAATAAATAAAAAAGTTACGAATGTACGAATTTTTTCGTTCAATCCATTTGAAGCACGTTAAGCAGCGCCATTTTGTAAGAGACACGGAAAATTACCAATTCAACAAAAAAAAAGTCATCGGTGTTCGTATTCGTAACGATTCGTATTTTCGTAAGAGTTATTTTTTCGTTGATTCGTTTTTCCGTTAGTTTCATTTTAATTCATTCGAAATTCGGACGCATTCGTATTTTCGTAGATTTAGTTACATTCGTACTTTCGTTAGATTGATTTATTCGTACTTTCGTAACATTGTTTTCGTAGATTCGTAATCGGAGCATAATTCATAATTTTATGTAATGTGTATGCTATTATTACATTTTAAGAGACACGGAAAATTACGAATCGAAAAAAAAAAAGTTACGAATGTCCGAATTTTTTCCGTTCAATCCATTCGAAGCACGTTAAGCAGCGCCATTGTAAGAGGCACGGAAAATTACGAATCAAAAAAAAAAAAAAAAGTTACGAATGTACGAATTTTTTCGTTCAATCCATTTGAAGCACGTTAAGCAGCGCCATTGTAAGAGACACGAAAAAATTACTAATCGAAAAAAAAAAAAAGTTACGAATGTATGAATTTTTTCGTTCAATCCATTCGAAGCACGTTAAGCAGCGCCATTGTAAGAGACACGGAAAATTACGAATCGAAAAAAAAAAAAGTTACGAATGTCCGAATTTTTTCCGTTCAATCCATTCGAAGCAGGTTAAGCAGCGCCATTGTAAGAGACACGGAAAATTACGAATCGAAAAAAAAAAAAAAGTTACGAATGTACGAATTTTTTCGTTCAATCCATTTGAAGCACGTTAAGCAGCGCCATTGTAAGAGACACGAAAAAATTACTAATCGAAAAAAAAAAAAAAGTTACGAATGTACGAATTTTTCCGTTCAATCCATTCGAAGCACGTTAAGCAGCGCCATTGTAAGAGACACGGAAAATTACGAATCGAAAAAAAATAAAAATAAAGTTACGAATGTACGAATTTTTCCGTTCAATCCATTCAAAGCACGTTAAGCAGCGCCATTGTAAGAGACACGGGAAATTACCAAGTCAACAAAAAAAAAAAAAAGTTACGAATGTACAAATTTTTTCGTTCATTTTGATTTTCGTTGTTCCTGTTTTCGTTTTTTCGGATTTTCTTCTTTCGTAGTTTCGTTGTTTCTAATTTGGTTATTTCGGATTTTTGTTGCTTTTCGTATTCGTTCCATTCGAACATTCGTTAAATTTTTTTAGCGAATCGTTCGTTCATTCGTACGATAACGAATGAACGAATATGACGAAATTTTAACGAAAAACAAAAAAAAAACTAAACGAATTGCACATGTCTATTTCTAACTCCCCAACAATAAATTCATTGCGCCGGACGGATAAGTAACCAGATTCTTTGTTTGTTTTTCTGATATGACAAATGATAAGTGGGATTCTTGACACTTGGACCCCATGCTCACTTGTCCGTTTAGTCCTGATACATGGGGGGGGGGGCCTGGCGCTTAGCTGTGGGCATGGGGCGCCTGTAGCGGCCATAACCCTCGATGGGGCGGCCTTGACTTTTGGGCTTACCGGTTACCTCCGCTTGGCTTGTTCCTCCAGATCTAGGGGTTCCCAGAGTTAATACCCGACGACTTTGGACGCTGACACCATAAAAAGTCCTTTAGAAAGGTTTTTATTTGCAGGGGTAACATCCAACAGACACAGTCTCATATGGGAACAGAGGGCAAGGGTGAAGAAACTCAGGCACCTTGAACTGCGGATTATTAGGAAGTCTATAATGCAAACCCAGAGAGTAGCCACTTGCAGCTGGGCGCTTCAAAGCTGAACAAATCTCTAGCCAGAGATTATGGCAGTCAGCACTTGAATTCGGAAACTTGCAAAGTCTCTGACCTTGAAGAAAGTTGCAACACAAAGTGAACAGGAACCTTTCCTCAGTACCTGGAATGTTCTCTGTCTCCTTGGCAGTATTGGGAAAACGCGGATTCGTCAGTGTCCTTGACAACCCAGCAACCAGGCACTTCTTGGGATGCCAGCTTGTTGGCCCTCCTCCGAAGAGTCCTCCCCCGGTCGCCTATACGAGCTTCGGTGCCCCTCCAAGTTGAGAGCGCACCCGGACGCCTTGAATCCTCCCTCAGTTACTGGGCCTCGGACCAGCCGTCTCCGAGACTCGGGAACAGATGGATCCTTTGCCCCAGACCAAGCGGGTCTGTGGGGCTAGTCAAACTGACCATGTTATGGGGCGGCACACGCTCCCGTGACCGGGACCCCTCGCGAGGCTACCCTGGTCCAGATTCAGAAACAGGCAGCTATGGCCTAACGAACCCCGAACACGGGACTCCAGCATCTTAAGTACCCTTCCCCAGACTCCTCAGCGGGGCCCACTGATTGGCTCCGGGGGCTAGTAAAAGAGCTGGAAGAAGAAAGCGGAGGCCCGGCAAGAAGAAGCGAAGAGCGGGACAAGACCCCCGAAGTCGGAAGAAGACCCCCGAATGGGGGGCTCCCAGATTCTGATAAGCCCCCTGCCCGCAGACCCCGACAACCAACGGCCAGGGTTGTTGGGAAGAGGCCCTTGTCCTCATCAACATGGGGACAAGGTGCTTTGGGGTGGGGGGGGCCGCGGGGCCCCCCATTCCCCAAAGCACCCCACCATGTTGAGGGCATGCGGCCTGGTACGGCCAGGCTGCGTGCTCGGATAAGGGTCTGATATGGACCTGGGGGGGACCCCCACGCCGTTTTTTTCGGCGTAGGGATTCCCCTTTAAATCCATACCAGGCGAGGGGGCTAGCAAGGTGTCAATCTCGCTGATAGAGGCGGCGATATTGGCTTCCTTCGCTAGTCCCGTCTACCTGCAGTCATGTTCAAAATGAATGGACCTTACTCCGTGTGTGGGCAAGTCCGTTCATTTCAAAAGTCCGGGCATGTGTGGGCAAGTCCACACGTTCGGAAAGTCCGGCGGACCTCCGCTGGATAGTCCGGCGGACCTCCGCTGGAAAGTCCGGCGGACCTCCGCTGGATAGTCCGGCGGACCTCCGCTGGATAGTCCGGCGGACCTCCGCTGGATAGTCCGGCGGACCTCCGCTGGATAGTCCGGCGGACCTCCGCTGGATAGTCCGGGGGACCTCCGCTGGATAGTCCGGGGGACCTCCGCTGGAAAGTCCGGCGGATTGTCCACCGGATTAAGTCCGCCGGATAGTCTGGCCGAATAGTCAGATCGTGTGTACGCGGCATTAAAGGCCTCATTTCTTTTTCTGAAAAAAATGGAATGATGGCCTTTACCAAAAAGCTATAATTTAGTTTCAATTGTCCACAGCACAAGGATTTGGGCTCTCTCAGGTAAGTTTGGGAAAATTCCACTTGTACCCTGTGCCTGAAGCTCAGCTTGAATTTGTCTGGAAGTTGATTGAGGTTCTTTATACACCACTCCAACAATCCTTCATTGCGATCTTTGATCAACATTTCTCTTTCGTCCACATCCAGGGAGATTAGCTACAGTGCCATGGGCTGTAAACTTCTTGACAATGTTGCGCACAGTGGACACAGGAACATTAAGATCTCTGGAGATGGACTTGTAACCTTGAGATTATCCATGCTTTTTCACAATTGGTCTCAAGTCCTCAGACAATTCTTTGCTGCTCTTTCTCTTCTACATGCCCCGTGTGGCACACACAATTTTTCACTATTTTAACTGGTTGCCAGTGTGATTTCTACATTGTCAGCACCTGTTAATTAATACAGGTGAGTTTAATTACAAACTACAGGAGCATCACAAATTTGGAATGCAATTATTTCTCACAATTTTGAGAAGGTGCCAATCATTTTGTCCAGTCCATTTTTGGAGTTTTGCATGGAATGTGTCAGATTTGGCTTTTTGTTTCTCCACTTTTTTGTGTCATGCCAATACAAATAAAATAAACACGAGGGTGCCTAAACATTTGTAATTGCAACAATTTTCTGGGCGAAGTGGTGCGTTATCTGACAGAAATGCAGGGGGTGCCAATATTTTTGGCCATGACTGTATTTATTAGAAAAAACACAGTGTACAAACACAAATAAAATTAGTTGACGTGTTTCAGCCTACAAGGCCTTAGTTATAACTTATCACTATGACTAAGGCCTTGTAGGCTGAAACGCGTTGTCTGATTTTATTTGTGTTTGGACACTGTGGTTTTTCTAATAAATATGAAGATTTTTTAAGAGCAGGAACTGATGGTGTGGATCATCTTAAAAGATTACTTCTCTCAGATAAGCAACTGGGGATATGCTTTGGAGGACCGTAATGCCGCGTATACACGGTCGGAATTTCGGATGGAAACAGTCCGATGGGAGCTTCTCAACGGATTTTCCGACCGTGTGTATGCCCATCGGTCTTTTTCTGTCGGAATTTCCGACGGACTTTGGATTGAGAACCTGTTCTCAATTTTTCCGACGGAAAACCTTTCTATCGGATTTTCCGATCGTGTGTATGCAATTCCGACACGCAAAATTCCGGCGCATGCTCGGAAACAATTCGACGCATGCTCAGAAGCATTAAACTTCCCTTTTATAGTGCTGACGAACGTGTTTTATGCCGCTGTGTTACTGACCGTCGGAATTTGGTGTGGCCGTGTGTAGGCAAGACAGTTTGAGCGAAATTCCGTCGGAATTCTGATGGGAAAACCATCAGAGCTTTTTCCGACGAGAATTCCGACCGTGTGTACGCGGCATTAGAGTTACATGGAACCCTGGTTGAGAAACCCTGGACTGCACTTGCCTATTTTCAGCCCACTCTGTTCTGGTCATGTGATCTGACTCTCCTGTATCAGCCAACAGTGGCTGCAGGGGAGAGGAGGGAGTGCAGACAATGGATGGGCCATAAAATAAAAACCTATAGGTGATGTCACCCCCTCCCAGGAATTCCATCTGATGTCGAGCACTCTCTCTCCTTTCCCCTGCAGGCGCAGCTGGCTGATACAGGAGAGATCCCCTGACTGGACCTGAGTGGGCTGACAATAGGTAAAAATATACATCTTTCTTGCACAGGTGTTAGGAGGGGAGGGGAAATTTTTACGAAATTGTTAGGTAGTCTGGAATTCAGAAACAAAATTTCTTCAATTAGAGTTCCGTCAGAGATGCAGCAGGCCAGTACTAAACTCTGGTCCCCAAAACCAACCATGCTCTGTCACCAGTCCTGGGGACATTGGTTTATGCTGTTCTCACCGTATAGAACACTGTGTTTGCCGGTATCAGTAGGGCAGTCGCACTATCGCTGCTAAACATTACAATTCACGCACAAGGTGTGCGCACCCTAAAGCTTAAACATACGTGTGTCCACATATATATGCCCTGGAACATTGATTTCCTTGCCGGTGTTCTGTCGATATGTGCCCGCCGTCGAAAAGTGCCTTTCGCCTTCACGCAGAACAGAAGGGCACTCTAGCTGAGTTGCCGACCAGCTAGAGTGATGTCCCATAGCGCATGCGCACATCATAGGAGCCTTTTTTTCGACAGGAGATACCATTTATCAGGCACAGTTTAATGCTATGCAAACAGCGGAGAAACACCGTATTTTTTTTCAAAATAGCCAAAAATGAAAAACGCCTGTAAACGAAATGCGACTAAACGCAAGTTGGCGCGTTTGGTGCTTGAAATGCCTCTAAACTCAGAGTCTGAACTAATTTTTTTGCTTTCCAAAAAATACCTCTAAACTAAACTGCCTAAAAACAACATTAAACGAACCTGTGTACATGTACACATAAGATAACATTGGATGAGTTCAGGGGCAGCTGAAAAAAGCAGCCAACTGCCTCTGAACGTCCGTTTACCAGCAGCAGTGTACACGAGGCCTAACCATAAGTGAAAGAAAAGTTTTTGTGTTATCATTCATATTCTCTGAAAAATGCCCAAGAAATCATAAATTCTGGCAGGGTATGTAAACTTATGAGCACAACTGTGAATATATATATTTATTTATTAGGGCTGTGGAAATTAAAGATGAATTTGGCGATTAATTTTTTTGATCGATCACAATTCTTTTGATCGGTACTCACCTCTCCGCCGACTTCCGCGTCTTCAGGGAGTTCTGTCAGAGATCCGGTGACGTAGATGTCTGTGACTCCTCCCCCCTTCCCCAAGTGCCTCCGTCTGCTAATGAAGGGAAGGGGGGAAGAGTCCGGTGACGTTGAAGTTCTGATTGAACGTAACGCATAGCGTCACCTGCTGCTGCCCTACAGAACTAACACGATTGTCGGCTTTACATGCTGTGTTTTTATCATCTTTATGCGAGTAGTTTGTGTTTGAACACAAAAAATGAATCTTATACTTAAGCGGTGAGCACTTAGATCTTTTCTTTCTACCCATGACCTGCGTCCTTGCTGAGATCTAAGGAGACGTGAGAGAAGTTTATGGTCTGGTTTAACCCTTTTGATAGCCCCTTGCATGACCACCTGTTTGCACAGGGCTCCATGCCATAAGGTGAGAGTGATTAGTTAGACCGGAGGTGGAGGGATTGTCACGCTACTGTGGAAAAAAAATGAAGTACGTCAGTGCTACAGTTTGAATTTAAAACGTATTTGTGTGAACTGTGAAGTTAAGTCATGGATTGTGGAAACTAACTAGTGTCGGGTGATTGTATATAGCGTATACCACATTTACCACTGACTAATGCAGAGTTGCAATGCAAGGAGATCAGCTAAAAGTTGTTGGATCTGTATGTGCGTTATAATTAATCGAGATTAATCGATTAAAAAAAAAAATCGATTAATCGAACACGAACATTTTAATCTTCAACAGCCCTAATATATATATACACACACAGTATGTAATGAATGTTCTTGTGTGCATGTCCCAATATGCACCTGAGGCTTGAGGTCATGATGTTCCCTTGTACAACTGTGGTCCTACACTAACATCCGGAAGCCAATCAAAATACTTCCTGGTCACATGATTACTATGGCAGCCACTCATATTTCCACTACAGGATAGAGAAGGACAGCAACCCCCCCCCCCCCGCCCCCCCCCCCAATGCAGCTGAGTGCTGCAGCCTCATCCTCCACAACTTTTGAACACATCAGATGGAAAAAAGAGAAGACGGATGTGCGCCATAGCCTGTTAGTTTAGAATTCTGTTCAGCATATAGCAGAGCAGCAATCAGCACTCGGGAAGACTATGTCCTCTAATAAAATGAATAATAGATGCTCAATATAATGAAGATTGCTTCTTGTCTGTGGCATTTCAGTCTCCTGCGGCAGAAACAGGTGAGAATGCAGGACCGCATATCCATATTTACTTCATTGTCACACACAATTCCTGAGAATCAGCCGCAGCTACAGAGATAAAAAGGGAAGCGGGTGATATATCCAAATCTATTTGTCAGTCCTGTGATTGGGAAAACATGACATTGAAGGGTCAGTCCACCCGAAATTAGTTGATGGAGAGCTAATCTACTTAATGACCAACTCCAAGTTAGAATTTTTTTTTTTTTTCTCAATTCGTTCCCCAGTAACATCTCTGGCTGCAATACCCACCCCATCTACTGCACTGTCTGCCATGGACTCAAGCACTTTCCGATCCAGTGCTGGTCCTCTTCCAGGCTGAATGGTACCCAGTATCCTTCCCATTGATCTTGCTCTGGTCGGCATCACCATGGTGCTATGCAGTGATTTGGACAATGGTGCCATCATCATCAAGTCACCGATGGTCTCTGGATCATTAATGACTGCTAGAGCCAAAGAAGACCATGTACTTCATGTGAATTGACTGTAGACATCTGAATAGGGCAAGTATAAAAAAATAAATGTTGGGCATGGAGGACATCCAGTGCTGGTCCTCTTCCGGGCTGAATGGCACCCAGCATCCTTCCTGTAAGTGCAGGGCCCCATTGATCTTTCTCCTGTGGACATCGCCATGGTGCTAAGCAGTGATATGGGCAATGGTGATACTTTCATCAAGTCTGCGATGGTCTCTGGATCATTATTGACCCCTAGAGCCAAAGAAGACCCTACACTTCATATAAATGCACTGTAGACATCTTAATAAGGCAAGTATAAAATGGAATGTTGGGCATGGGGGGCATCCAGTGCTAGTCCTCTTCCGGGCTGAATGGCACCCAGCATCCTTCATGTAAATGCAGGGCGCCATTGATCTTTCTCCTGTGAACATCGCCATGGTGCTAAGCAGTGATATGGGCAATGGTGATACTTTCATCAAGTCTAAGATGGTCTCTGCATCATTATTGACCCCTAGAGCCAAAGAAGACCCTGCACTTCATATGAATGCACTGTAGACATCTTAATAAGGCAAGTATAAAAATAAATGTTGGGCATGGGGGGCATCCAGATAGGAGAATGGGAGGGATGTTGGGGCAAGGGTGGAGTTGGGCTTTTAATGGCTTCTTCTATTTCATGGGGACTCTACTGGCGAGATCTCTGCAACAGAGAATTTCCAGAATGCCAAGTCAAGCATGACAGCCTCAATATCTCTGTCTGGCAAAGTTTCCTTGAAATTTTAACCTGCTATGCCTTGTGTAGAACAGTGTTTCGTGAACTATTTTCTTCTGTGACCCCTCCAAAACCTAATTTTTATCTTCTGGTCCCCTGTCCAGATCCAAGTACCACTGAAAAAGATCATCACTTACACACCTGGTCTGTTAAATAGAATATATTTATTTTATTAATGTAGCACCCTCCGACAGAAAAATTGAGAACCTGCTTTCAATCTTTTGCTGGCTGGAATTCCACCAGCAAAAGTCAGATGGAGCATACACACGGTTGCATTTTCCGACCAAAAGCTCTCATCAGACTTTTGCTGGCGGAAATTCCGATAGTGTGTACGCGGCAGTAGAAGGAATAAAATAGAAGAAAGTAGGAGAAAGAAGGAGGGAGGGGGAAAGAGGTAGAAGGAATGAAGGAGGAGGAACCGGTAGAAGGAATGAAGGAGGAGGAAGAAGGAAAGAATAAGAAGAAAAAGGTAAGAGTAAGGAGGGAGGAGAAAGAGGTAGAAGGAATGAAAGAGGAAGATGAATAAATAGAAATAAAGAGCTGGGAGGAATGAAGGAGAAAGAGCTGTAAGGAATGAAAAAACAAGAAAAGAGATAGAAGAAACAGAGGAGAAGGAAAAGGTAGACACAGAATTAAGGAGGAAGATTAGGTAGAGGGAATGAACGAAGAGGACGAAGTAGAAGATAGAAGAAATAAATATGGAGGTAATGGAGATGGAAAATAAAGGAGGAGGAAGAGGTAAAAGAAATGAAGGAGGAGGAAGAGGTAAAAGAAATGAAGGAGGAGGAAGAGGTAGAAGTAAGGAGGGAAGGGAAAGAGGTAGAAGTAAGGAAGGAAGGAAAAAGAGGTAAAAGGAATGAAAGAGGAAGAAGAATACATTTTAAAAAAGAGCTGAAATTAATTAAGAGCTGGAAGGAATAAAGGATAAGAGGTAGAAGAAATAGAAGAGAAGGAAAAGGTGTACAGAATGAAGGAACAGGTGGACAGAATGAAGGAAAAGGTGGACAGAATGAAGGGAAAGGTGGACAGAATGAAGGGAAAGGTGGACAGAATGAAGGGAAAGGTAGACAGAATGAAGGAGGAAGACTAGGTAGAAGATATGAAGGAAGATGAATAAGTATAAGGAAGATGTAGAAGAAATGAAGGAGAAGAAAAGATAGCAGGACTGAAGAAGAAGGTAAAAGGAAGGAGGAGAAAGAGGTAGAAGGAGTGAAGGACGAGGAAATTTAAAAAAGAGCAGGGGGAAGTAAAACTATTGGGATGAAGAAAGGGTAGAAGAAAAACAGAATGAAGGAACAGGTGTACAGAATGAAGGAAAAGGTGTACAGAATGAAGGAAAAGGTGCACAGAATGAAGGAAAAGGTGTACAGAATGAAGGAAAAGGTGTACAGAATGAAGGAAAAGGTGTACAGAATGAAGGAAAAGGTGTACAGAATGAAGGGAAACGTGGACAGAATGAAGGAGGAAGACTAGGTAGAAGGAAGATGAATAAGTATAAGGAATATGCAGAAGAAATGAAGGAGAAGAAAAGATAGCAGGACAGAAGAAGAAGGTAAAGGGAAATAGTGGAGGAGGAAAAATGAAGAAGGAGAAAGAGGTAGAAGGAGTGAAGGACGAGGAAATTTAAAAAGAGCAGGGGGAAGAAAAACAGAATGAAGGAACAGGTGTATAGAATGAAGGAAAAGGTGTACAGAATGAAGGAAAAGGGGTACAGAATGAAGGAACAGGTGTACAGAATAAAGGAACAGGGGTGCAGAATGAAGGAACAGGTGTACAGAATGAAGGAAAAGGGGTACAGAATGAAGGAACAGGTGTACAGAATGAATGCAAAGGGGTGCAGAATGAAGGAACAGGTGTACAGAATGAAGGAACAGGTGTACAGAATGAAGGAACAGGGGTGCAGAATGAAGGAACAGGTGTACAGAATGAATGAAAAGGGGTACAGAATGAAGGAACAGGTGTACAGAATGAATGAAAATGGGTGCAGAATGAAGGAAAAGGTGTACAGAATGAAGGAAAAGGTGTACAGAATGAAGGAACAGGTGTACAGAATGAAGGAACAGGTGTACAGAATAAAGGAAAAGGGGTGCAGAATGAAGGAAAAGGGGTGCAGAATGAAGGATCAGGTGTACAGAATAAAGGAAAAGGGGTACAGAATGAAGGAACAGGTGTACAGAATGAAGGAAAAGGTGTACAGAATGAAGGAAAAGGTGTACAGAAGGAAGATGAATAAGTATAAGGAAGAGGTAGAAGAAATGAAGAAGAAAAGATAGCAGGACTGAAGAAGAAGGTAAAAGGAATAGTGGAGGAGGAACAATGAAGAAGGAAAAAAAGGTAGAAGGAGTGAAGGAAGGACGAGGACATTTAAAAAAAAGAGCAGGGGGAAGTAAAACTATTGGAATGAAGAAAGGGTAGAAGAAAAAAGCAAAGGATGAAAGTAAGGAAGACGAATGAATGAAAGTAGGGAAGACGAAAAGGGATTTGAAGAGGAGAGAAGAGTGGAATGGAAATATAAAAAAGTGAAAAAGGGAGAGCAGGAAGTGGAAAGAATGAAGACTAGAAAAGATGACAGGTTGGTGAGAATACTCTTCCAAAAATGATAATAAATATATTTTAATGAACATTTTGTCTATGCACACACAGTACACGCATAGATTGTCTTTTGTGGCTCAGAATTCCAGCGTGGAATCTTTTTACCGTTATGAGCTCCAAGCTATAGCGTGACCCCAAATACCCCTATTCTAACAATTCACAAGTTCCCCAACAGCTGGGGAGTCAAAGGTGGCCGAGCAGCGCTATTGTAGAAGCCACCTAATTCTCTGCAGGCATTACAATGGGTAACACAGAACAGTGTGTCACACACACAGGGGACAATGGTTCTTTCAGTTTACACACCTCTGTGCGAGAATTACTTTGGGGGGGATTTCATAGACTGAGCGGCTCACGGCCGTGACAGAACATAACATTAGAGAAAATAACAGCTATCAGCTTTGCCTTCTGCTGCACGTTGGCCACATAGTTATGCAAATATCACAATTTACAGTGGGAGAAATTAGAACCTTTAAAAAAGGGAATCAGTCCTCATTTGATTTTATTGCTTTTATTCCCATTCGTGTCCCACGGTAGTTTTTTATTATTTTTTTTTTTTTTTTTTTTCTAGAGGACTGGAGCAATAATGAAGAAGGATTGTGTCTGGTGCAGCAGTCACCATGGGTCTGACCTCCTTAACATTTCATGTACAAATGGGGCTAAGAAAGGCTGCTGCCAAATTAGCCATTACCTCCCACCGAGCCAGCGCTCCTGCGCCATTATTCACAGAGACCCTACTGGGAGCAGCTGAGGCCGGGGACTGTGAGAGAGAGAGACAACCACTACAACATGTACTTGTTAACTGCTTCAGCCCCAACCACGACGCACCTACGATACGGATGGGAAGAAGAAAAATCTCAGACTCCCAGGGTCTGTGGGAATGTAAATTGCACCCCTTCATCATTAAACATGGCCACTTTTAAAGCACACCTGTAATTTGGTAGAAAACATATTGCTGTGGCTGAGAAAAGGATAGGGCAGGTGGCGGGCCCTGGTTACTTGGTTATTCCAAATTACGAAGCTTTCAGTGTATTTTGGAAAGGAAAACGCTTTGGAAGGCCTGCTCCAGTCCTGTATGTCTCCAAACTGTTAGCCTGTTCCCATGGCAGCGATGGCAGGTTAGTCCGAGGGACCGCAAGGTGTGACAGGCTCAGCTATCAATCAGCATTACAGAACATCGTTGTAAGTGACATCAAACTCTTTTACAAATTACATTTTTTACCGAGAACCTTATTAAAACCCATACGGATCTCACCCTTCGGAGACAAGAAGTAAAGTTCTTTATGGCGGGGGGGGGGCAGGCTTAAAGAAAATCTGTTAAAAACCTGGACAATATTCCATGAACAAAGTGAATAGTAAAGGTGGCCTTATACCACCAGAATTTATTTTGGAACGTTCATTTGATTTCCTGACATTTCATGGGGTAAAATTAAAGATAGTTTTTGTGACGGAACCCGTCCAGCTTGGGTGCTCCCGTCAAGATTTACTTAAAGTGGAAGTAAACCCCCCTATGGTTTTCAGCCAAGGAAGCTGCCATTTTGCCTCTGTTTAATCTTCAACTGCCACAGTGCTGCACATGTGATCCGTTATGACACCAGCCATTGGATGGTTTAACTGGTTGAGAGCACAGCCAATGTGCAGTTAGCATTCACGGCATGCCTTTTTTTTTTTATGGGGGTTTACTTCCGCTTTAAAGTGTAAGTCCACCTTTACAGAAAAATCTGTAAGGTGAACTTACTCAGGTGAGGCCCTCAAGATAGACGACATCTGCCACGAGGCTGCACGCTTGATGTTTTTTCCAGACTTCTCGATTGACACCCAAAAGCTTCGTAAGTCCTTGGATGCGGTGAAGCAGGCCCTACGTGTCAAGGGAGTGCGCTACAGTGTGCTGTTCCCCGCCCGCCTTCGGGTACAGGATGGAGAGACTGTCCGTTTTACGTCCACTACTGAGGTTTCGCAGTGGCTGAACACCCTACCTCGCCACTGATGCAGCTGCTTCTACATCTCCCTCTTCCCGCTAACGTGAGTGCCCCTTGTCATGACTTGCTGTCTGCCCTCAATGGGGGAAATTGTCTCACTCACTAATTTGGAGTGGCCCCTGCTACCGGTCAGGCACTGCCTGCCCTTACTGTCCCACAACTTCTACCCTCTATACAGGGCCACTGACTGTGTCTGTGGACTACAAAATCCCCCGGCCCTGTATTAGCTAAGGTACAAGAAGTTTCTATTCTGCCAAGAGGCATATCTGACCACGCGCCCATCTTGCTACGCCTTTATGTGAGTCCTGCCCCCACTGACTGCCTGTGGCGCCTCTCCCGGTTCTGGGTCTTGGACGATTGAGTTGTTCCAGGCGCCGAGGCGACTCTGCCGGAGTATTGGGAGGCTAACCCGCCTGCCACAGATCTGGCCTCTAGCTGGGAGGCCTTCAAGGTCCATGCTCTGAGGCGACTCTGCCGGAGTATTGGGAGGCTAACCCGCCTGCCACAGATCTGGCCTCTAGCTGGGAGGCCTTCAAGGTCCATGCTTGGGGCCATTACCAGTCGGCCATAAGCCACACCCCGGAGGAAGGCTGGAACAGCCCTGACCCTGGCTGAGCAGAGGGCCACTGCTTTGGAATCCCGGTACGCTGCAGATAGAGATGAGATCACTCGCGGGGACTTGCAATTTGCCCTGCGGGAGGTGATGCTGCTCCGTGTTACGGCCGCTAAGAAGTTGCTGCTACACCAGACGCAGCGTGTTTTTCAACAGGGTGAGCGGACCGGTTGACATCTAGGAATGTAGCAGGGCTATAGGTGACCAAAGACGTTAGATCTTCAACATCTAACTGATGGAACTGAAGAATAGTCTTGGAGATTTCTCTGTAAAAATTACATTGGAGGTTTCAATGAGCCATAAAAGTAGACAATCAACTTAATACAAAGCGATGGAACGAGAGATTAGAAAAACTCGGCTTGTTTGACTTGGACAGTGATGACTCAGAGATGATCTCATTACTAGGTACAAATATATCCAAGGTCAATATAAACATTTGGAAGATATACTGCTTTATCCCAAGGACTATTCCAAAGGACAACTGGACGTACGTTTCATATGATGGAATTCTTTCCGTTTTACTTTTTGAAATCCCGTTATTGATTCTGCTTTTACCACCTCATGTGGCAAGGCATTACGCAACTCGTTTTGCAATTCTTACTGCACGACTCCAGTTAAGATTTCCCATTTTATATGGAAGATCTAGGAATGTTAAATATACTTAGTATATTTTTTCCCATAAATAGAGGTGCACTTTATGTTCTCAGGCACTCCCGTACTTGCAGCGTCACAGCTGTATAGCTCTGCAGTCAGCAAAGCTCATGTTCCCTACTGTTGGAAGAGCTCAGAAACGGTGCGTTGGACTTCTGCAGAGAGACCACTTCTTTTTTACAGACAGAAAGGATCTTTCCCTACAGCATGCTGGCAGGGACAGGATTTCCCACTCAGGCTGTGGCTTCCTTTAAAACCAACTGTAATGCCGCGTACACACGATCGGAATTCTCGTCGGAAAAAGCTCTGTTGGTTTTCCCGTCGGAATTCCGACAGAATCTCGCTCAAACTGTCTTGCCTACACACGGTCACACCAAATTCCGACGGTCAATAACACCGCGGCATACAACACATTCGACGGCACTATAAAAGCAAAGTTTAATGCTTCCGAGCATGCGTCAGGATTTGGCGTGTCGGAATTGCCTACACACGATCGAAAAATCCGATAGAAAGGTTTTCCGTCGAAAAAATTAAGAACAGGCTCTCAATCTAAAGTCCGTCGGAAATGCCGACAGAAAAAGACCGATGGGACAAATTCCGACCGTGTGTACGCGGCATAAGACAAGCCTTAGATTATGAGATTTTTGAAAGAAAAACACTTGATTCCCTCATCAACACAGTCAGAATTGAAGGGGGAATCCGCGGCGGCAGGGGTCAGGCATCCATGGAGCGGCGGCGGGGATCGGGCATCCATTGAGCGGCGGCGGGGATCGGGCATACATGGAGCGGCGGCGGGGATCGGGCATACATGGAGCGGCGGCGGGGATCGGGCATCCATGGAGCGGCGGCGGGGATCGGGCATCCATGGAGCGGCGGCGGGGATTGGGCATACATGGAGCGGCGGCGGGGATCGGGCATCCATGGAGCGGCGGCGGGGATCGGGCATCCATGGAGCGGCGGCGGGCATCGGGCATCCATGGAGCGGTGGCAGGGATCGGGCATCCATGGAGCGGCGGCGGGGATCGGGCATACATGGAGCGGCGGCAGGGATCGGGCATACATGGAGTGGCGGCGGGGATCGGGCATACATGGAGTGGCGGCGGGGATCGGGCATACATGGAGTGGCGGCAGGGATCAGGCATCGGTGGGGACCACGCAGCTCTTCTCCTCCTCGCTCCCGCTGTGCATCTCCTCCCCTACTCCTAGGCATCCAATAGGATCACCTGTCCTTTTAGCCAATCGGGTGACAGGTATCAGACCCGCTTCCCGATTGGCCGAGAGGATTGGCCTGATTGGCTAAAAAGACAGGCGATCCTATTGAACGCCTAGGAGGAGGGGAGGAGACACACAGCGGAAGCGAGGAGGAGAAGAGCCGCCCGGTCCCCGCTGATGCCTGCATGCCTGATCCCTGTCACAACTCCATGGATGCCCGATACCCGCCGGCTACCATGCCCTTAAAAATGCAGTTTTTGGACTGGCGCAACTTTTAAAAAATTTTAAATGCACGTATTGCTTAAGTCTAATCACCCCTAATCTCATACCATCTAGAGCTGATCTGAACTGAAAATTCAGATTGGCTTTTAAAGAAATGTTAAAGTGAATTTGCTTTCTGAGCACATGAGAAGAACTTTTTTTCCTGGGGTTCATCTTAAACGTCCATGCAATATATTCCCAAAAATAGGACCCGGATTAGAGTTATGCTGATTTGTGGCTATAATTTCCTACCAGCTGATTTGAATTGCAGCCTTAAGTAATTGTGGCCTACAAGAAAAACACAGGGAAACCAAGAATATCCCACCACATTTTCTCATCTGCCACCAAGCCAGCTGCATTATGGCAACAGGATATAAATGCCGCATACATCAGTTGCCGCTGAGAGAAGCTTTATGAAAATAAAAAATTTGCTGCAGGAATCTGCTTAACCTGAACGTCCACCATTGGCAGCATATAAAATGTCACCTTAATCCCTAGAACTTTTTTTTTTTTTGTGCGTATCAAATGTCAATCTACGTTTTTACACTTTGAACACACTTTTGGTCACCCAAGCCGCGCTGCAGATAGTTATTACAGTATAAGTACAAACCACAAAAAGTAGAAAAAGTACAGCCATCACATTGCAATTGCTCCCAATTTCATACAACGTTGCTCTCTGTGTAGGGTCTTAGGCAGCAAAAAAATAAAAATAAAATAAAATAAAATCTTTTTAGGTGCTGAAACCATAACCTATCCTTACCAATAAAGCACATCCTAAAACAGTTAACTCTCAGTTTACTGGAATCCTTAACCCACTTCCTAAAATGAGCCCTTAACCACTTTCAGCCTCGGACCATTTTGCTGGCTTAAGACCAGACCACTTTTTGCGATTCGGCGCCGCGTCGCTTTAACTGACAATTGCGTGGTCATGCGACGTGGCTCCCAAACAAAATTGATGTCCTGTTTCCCCCACAAATAGAGCTTTCTTTTGGTGGTAACTGTGTCCATCTGCAGCAATGTCATTTCGGGACCCTTTGGGTCCAGAGACCCCAAATTTGGTTGCAGCTAGGGAGCATCTAGGAACCCTTAACTACCGAGTTTGAAGTTCGGGGGACCTATGGCTGTAAATGGGCACAGTGAGGCTGCAAATGGGCACAGTGAGGCTGCAAATGGGCATGTGTTGACCCTCTTTTCCACTAATGCCGCGTACACACGATCGGAATTCCGGCCAGAAAAAGACCGATGAGAGCTTTTCAGCGGAAAATGCGACCGTGTGTAGGCTCCATCGGAATTTTGCTGGCCGAATTTCCGACAGCAAAGAATTGAGAGCATGGTCTAAATTTTTCTGACGGAAAAGGTTCGGAATTCCGTCGGGAAAACCGTCAGAGCTTCCGATCGTGTGTACCCGGCATTACAGTAGCTGCGCATTTCTCACCCTAGGCTTATGCTCGAGTCAATAAGTTTTCCCAGTTTTTTGTGGTAAAATTAGGTGCCTCGGCTTATATTCGGGTCGGCTTATACTCGAGTATGTACGGTAGCTGTCCTGATTGGCTCTCGATCTGTGTACTAACAATTTGATTATCGTACGATCGATTCGAAAGCAGTATTTTTTTACCAATTTTCTGATCGTGTTTACTAGGCTTAATTAGTGTTAATATCAGCCCCTGCGCAGGCTGGTCTATTTGTTGTGTTTGCGTTTGGCACCAATAGGCAGCACTGGTGGGCACTGATAGGCAGCACTGATAAGGTACAGTGATAAGGCACTGATTGGCAGCACTAGTGGGCACTGATGAGGAGGCACCGATAGGCTGCACTGATAAGTGCCACTGGTATGCGGCATTGATGGGCACTAATAGGCAGCACTGATAGGTGACACTGATTGACAGCACTGGTGGGCACTGATAGGCAGCACAGGTGGGCACTGTTGGGGATGCACGAATATTCAGTGTAGATGTCCTTTTCACACCAGCCGGTTATCGGCTCTCTTCTCCCCTCCTAATGCTGTCGGCGTGAAGAAAGGAATCCCGATAACCGGCTTGCGTTTACATCGTGTTCAGCTGTCATTGGACACAGCTTATCATGTGGTAAAGGGCTGCTGTGATTGGCCCTTTACCCCGATCTGTGATCAGCTGTGTCCCCAAGATGCATCGATCACAGAGTGAGCCGCCTGTGCACTGCAGGGGGTGCACGAGCAACGCAATCACAGGAGGAAGTCCATGGACACCTTCTCGACAATGTAAGTGTACCTGAATGTGTGAAATTTACACTTACCAAAACGGTAAATTCACAGCGAAACCAAAATCACTCCATTCATCCCTATTCCCACAACAGATGTGATCAGGGTGTAAGATAATAAATCATAATACTAATTTAAAAAAACAAAAAAAAAACACTGGAATGATGATTGATAAAGAGACATTCTAAGTACACAGAACCTCACTTTTTATATATATATATATATTTTTTATATATATATATATATATATAAATATATTACACATTTTTTGTGTTCAGTTAACTTGCAACAAAACAACTGATACCACAAGATGCCGTTAGCAACAATTACTCTGAAATTTTAATGATAGGTAGAAAACTAAAACAGGGACTGAGGGGCAAAGTTGAATTTCTAGTTGTCATAACAACAAGTAAACTTCCACCATATTAGGCACAAGCATCCAATCATCGGAGAGACGACGCAAATTCAATTTATAAGAATACAAAGCAAGGTGCAAGGTAATCGATACTGGTTTTCAAGCTCCGCCAAAAAAAAAAAAAGCAAGATGCTATAAATATCAATAAAAATATGAACACAAATAAAAAGTGATGGGCATCACAGTCACTGCTTAAGTCTATGGGCTCCACAGACACCGAGGTGATTGAATGCAACTGCGGGGTGAGCGCAGGGCCCAACTACTCCTCCTTCAATGAGACCCCAGGGGCCTTATCTACAATCACCTAACTTACCACCAGTGACCTAACTTACCGCCAGTGACCTAACTTACCGCCAGTGACCTAACTTACCGCCAGTGACCTAACTTACCGCCAGTGACCTAACGTACCGCCAGTGACCTAACTTACCGCCAGTGACCTAACTTACCGCCAGTGACCTAACGTACCGCCAGTGACCTAACGTACCACCAGTGACCTAACTTACCGCCAGTGACCTAACTTACCGCCAGTGACCTAACTTACCACCAGTGACATAACTTACCGCCAGTGACCTAACTTACCGCCAGTGACCTAACTTACCGCCAGTGACCTAACTTACCGCCAGTGACCTAACGTACCGCCAGTGACCTAACGTACCGCCAGTGACCTAACTTACCGCCAGTGACCTAACTTACCGCCAGTGACCTAACTTACCGCCAGTGACCTAACTTACCGCCAGTGACCTAACTTACCGCCAGTGACCTAACGTACCGCCAGTGACCTAACGTACCGCCAGTGACCTAACGTACCGCCAGTGACCTAACTTACCAACCAGTGACCTAACTTACCAACCAGTGACCTAACTTACCAACCAGTGACCTAACTTACCAACCAGTGACCTAACTTACCAACCAGTGACCTAACTTACCACCAGTGACCTAACTTACCACCAGTGACCTAACTTACCAACCAGTGACCTAACTTACCAACCAGTGACCTAACTTACCGCCAGTGACCTAACTTACCGCCAGTGACCTAACTTACCACCAGTGACCTAACTTACCGCCAGTGACCTAACTTACCGCCAGTGACCTAACTTACCGCCAGTGACCTAACTTACCGCCAGTGACCTAACGTACCGCCAGTGACCTAACTTACCGCCAGTGACCTAACTTACCACCAGTGACCTAACTTACCGCTAGCGACCTAACTTACCTACAATCACCTAACTTACCGCCAGTGAGCTTACAACTGTCTGTGCACAATAAATCGTTTAAAATTTATGTCAATATTTATTCTTGTTTTAATAAACTCTTTACAAAGTATATTTTCTACATATTGCTTTCCCTTTTGTTGTCATTTCTTCCTGATTCTCTAGTATAGGCATGTGGATGGGGTGTGTCGGGTGTGTCAGTGACCTAACTTACCGCCAGTGACCTAACTTACCCCCAGTGACCTAACTTACCAACCAGTGACCTAACTTACCGCCAGTGACCTAACTTACCGCCAGTGACCTAACTTACCGCCAGTGACCTAACTTACACCCAGTGACCTAACTTACCACCAGTGACCTAACTTACCACCAGTGACCTAACTTACCGCCAGTGACCTAACTTACCACCAGTGACCTAACTTACCCCCAGTGACCTAACTTACCACCAGTGACCTAACTTACCGCCAGTGACCTAACTTACCACCAGTGACCTACTGTAACTTACCTACAGTGACCTAACTTACCGCCAGTGACCTAACTTACCAACCAGTGACCTAACTTACCGCTAGCGACCTAACTTACCTACAATCACCTAACTTACCGCCAGTGAGCTTACAACTGTCTGTGCACAATAAATCGTTTAAAATTTATGTCAATATTTATTTTTGTTTTAATAAACTCTTTACAAAGTATATTTTCTACATATTGCTTTCCCTTTTGTTGTCATTTCTTCCTGATTCTCTAGTATAGGCATGTGGATGGGGTGTGTCGGGTGTGTCTGAGCACACCCTAATCACTCTGTGCAGCACAGATTCCCCCTGCTGCCCTACCGACACCATCCACTGTACTACTGACACCAAACTCTGCCCTACTGACAGGTCCACTGCTCTACTGACTAACACCGTCCTACTGACACCAACCTCTGCCCTACTGACATTATTCACTGTCCTACTGACATGTCCACTGCGCTACTGACACCAACCTCTGCCCTACTGACATTATTCACTGTCCTACTGACATGTCCATTGCTCTACGGACTAACACCATCCACTGTCCTACTGACTGACACCATCCAGTGTCTTACTGACACCAACCTCTGCCTCACTGACATGTCCACTGCCCTACTGACTAACACCATCCAGTGTCCTACTGACGCCAACCTTTGCCCTACTGATATTATTCACTGTCCTACTGACATGTCCATTGCTCTACTGACTCACACCGGCATCCACTGTCCTACTGACTAACACCATACAGTGTCCTACTGACGCCAACCTCTGCCCTACTGACATGTCTACTGCTCTACTGACTGACACCATCCACTGTCCTACTGACGCCATCCACTTTCCTACTGACATGTCCACTGCCCTACTGACTAACACCATCCACTGACCTACTGACTGACACCATCCACTATCCTACTGACACCAACCTTCTGCTCTACTGACTGACACCATCCACTGTCATACTGACACCAACCTCTGCCCTACTGACATGTCCACTGCCCTACTGACTGACACCAACCTCTGCCCTACTGACATGTCCACTGCTCTAATGACTAACACCATCCACTGTCCTACTGACATGAACCTCTGTCCTACTGACACCAACCTCTGCCCTACTGACATGTCCACTGCCTTACTGACATGTCCACTGCCCTACTGACACCGTCCACTGCTCTACTGACTAACACCATCCACTGTACTAATGACACCAACCTCTGCCCTACTGACATCATTCACTGTCCTACTGATATGTCCACTGCCCTACTGACTAACACCATCCACTGTACTAATGACACCAACCTCTGCCCTACTGACATCATTCACTGTCCTACTGATATGTCCACTGCCCTACTGACTAACACCATCCACTGTACTACTGACACCAAACTCTGCCCTACTGACAGGTCCACTGCTCTACTGACTAACACCGTCCTACTGACACCAACCTCTGCCCTACTGACATTATTCACTGTCCTACTGACATGTCCACTGCGCTACTGACACCAACCTCTGCCCTACTGACATTATTCACTGTCCTACTGACATGTCCATTGCTCTACGGACTAACACCATCCACTGTCCTACTGACTGACACCATCCAGTGTCTTACTGACACCAACCTCTGCCTCACTGACATGTCCACTGCCCTACTGACTAACACCATCCAGTGTCCTACTGACGCCAACCTTTGCCCTACTGATATTATTCACTGTCCTACTGACATGTCCATTGCTCTACTGACTCACACCGGCATCCACTGTCCTACTGACTAACACCATACAGTGTCCTACTGACGCCAACCTCTGCCCTACTGACATGTCTACTGCTCTACTGACTGACACCATCCACTGTCCTACTGACTAACACCATACAGTGTCCTACTGACGCCAACCTCTGCCCTACTGACATGTCTACTGCTCTACTGACTGACACCATCCACTGTCCTACTGACTAACACCATACAGTGTCCTACTGACGCCAACCTCTGCCCTACTGACATGTCCATTGCTCTACTGACTGACACCATCCACTGTCCTACTGACTAACACCATACAGTGTCCTACTGACGCCAACCTCTGCCCTACTGACATGTCTACTGCTCTACTGACTGACACCATCCACTGTCCTACTGACGCCATCCACTTTCCTACTGACATGTCCACTGCCCTACTGACTAACACCATCCACTGACCTACTGACTGACACCATCCACTATCCTACTGACACCAACCTTCTGCTCTACTGACTGACACCATCCACTGTCATACTGACACCAACCTCTGCCCTACTGACATGTCCACTGCCCTACTGACTGACACCAACCTCTGCCCTACTGACATGTCCACTGCTCTAATGACTAACACCATCCACTGTCCTACTGACATGAACCTCTGTCCTACTGACATGAACCTCTGCCCTACTGACATGTCCACTGCCCTACTGACACCGTCCACTGCTCTACTGACTAACACCATCCACTGTACTAATGACACCAACCTCTGCCCTACTGACATCATTCACTGTCCTACTGATATGTCCACTGCCCTACTGACTAACACCATCCACTGTACTAATGACACCAACCTCTGCCCTACTGACATCATTCACTGTCCTACTGATATGTCCACTGCCCTACTGACTAACACCATCCACTGTCCTACTGACTGACACCATCCACTGTCCTACTGACTGACACCATCCACTGTCCTACTGACTGACACCATCCACTGTCCTACTGACTGACACCATCCACTGTCCTACTAACACTGTCCATGTTTTAATACATTATGTTTAATACATAGAATGTTTGTTTACATTTATTGATAAGAGTGTGTGTCTGTGTTTATATAGATATACTGTGTATACATATATACTGTATATATATATGTGTGTGAGTTTTGCTGTGCACACCGTAATGCAATAGGTAATTACGGACGTCACCTTCCAGGTCAGTTCGCTGGCCGCTATGCTGATCCATTGGCTTCAGCACTTTCTAATTTACTGGACTGGAACAGGAGCTCTGGCTTCATTCTGACTTTCAAGACACACAAGCTTTTTTTCTCCAGGATCAGCGTCTTATCATTTCAAAAGTCAGGGAGAAGGGAAATTGAACAGTTTTTGTTTCTTAAATCAGCACTCCAAATTTTACACAGGGCCGTCAAAGGTTTTTGTGTGATATATAGGGGCCCAGTTTAAACGAGGTTTCTGTAAGGATCAAAGGATATATTTTGCACTTATTGAATAGACATAACAAAACACTTTTGACTGGTGTATTTATCAGTCCGAAAGTAAGCCTTTTCAATGGCACCGCTAAAATTGGTGTGACTTAAAGTCGCGGTGATTCTTTAAAAAAGGGGCCTGCGCTACTTTGGTGTGACTTTCGATGCGACTTTGGCCCAGAGAAAGTAAAGTCGGAAAACAAAGTGGCACCAAAAAGTCGCAGCAAAGTCAAACTGGAAATCGTGCGACTTTGGAGACACTCTAATGTGAATGGAGCCTTAACAACTTCCAGATGAAGGACGTAATGTGACGTCCTTGACTTTCGGTGAGTGATGGGTGCAGCTACAGGCATCATCCAGATATCATCTTTTCGTGCCAGCGATTCTGTGCACCATAAGAACGATCATAGTGGCAGTTCCGCTGCTTGATCGTTCTTACAGGTGACAGGAGGGGACGCATGATGACTATAGAGATTTCCAGTGACCAGATGGTCACCGGTCATCTCTATGACCATCGGAGGCCCAGGCACGACATTTTGACGTCACGTCTGGGCCGCAATTGTAAACAAAGCCGCAATCGCGGCTGGAAAGCATGGGTTAGTTATTTTTTTTTTTTTTTTTTGATCTGGTGCTTTCTAGCCTGGAGGAGAGATGTGGGGTCTTATAGAGCCCACATCTGTCCATAAAGAGGACCTGTCACCTACCATTCCTATTACAAGGGATGTTTACATTAAACCAATTACATCACAGCAAGTGCTGGTCCAGCATTTTGACCTACAAAGAAGTCCTGCATAGCCCCGAAACATTGCACCTGCACTTGCTGGGATGTGATTGTTTTAAATAAACTCTTGGACTATTGACCACAGATTGGTGGGTCTACCAGCGACATATGTTCTGATTTAGGCTGATACCAACTAAACCACCGGCAGCTGTTCCAGCACCCTCTAACTTCAGGCCTTGCCCAGAAACATATGAATATGTTGAAGGATCAGTACCAAAACCATCAGGACAAAGCCACCACCAAGACAAAGTAATGCCAATACGCAAATCACTAACACTCAAAGTAAAACCACGTGGCCCACCAGTATTGTCTACAGGCAGCAAAACAAATTACTATTTTTTTTCTAAAATGGTAGGGCTGTGTCAGGGTGCTATTTGGAATAAACATGAGCATGTGCTGAAAGGGAATAGTTTCCAACTCTTTACATGGTCGTGCTCATTTGCACGCATGTGCGGGAGAGTGAACGTTCGCATTGACACACATTCACGCACACTTGTTGCCAGAACTGGTGCCAAATGCCCTATATAAGGTCAGTGGCTGCACTCAGACTTTGCTGTATGATCTTCAGCTACTCCTTGCTCCTGTGTTTCTTGTATTCTTTGGATTACCTGTTACCACCTCGGCTTGCCTCTGGACTTATCTGCTGCCTGATGCCGTGTTTTGACCCTGGGTTGTTAAGGCCTTCGCTTCTCTTGCTCTACTGTGTATGACCTTAGCTTGCTCCTGACTATCCTACTGCATACTCTCTGGCTTGCCTTCCTGTGTACGTCTTTGGCTCCCATCCTGACTGTCTGTTCAGTCCGGTCCAGCCAGCCTGTTCCTGCTTCTTCCTTGGGTGCCAACTTGCCTGTGGTCACTGCTCTGGTTCCGCTACACACCTGGGACTACGGAGGTCCTGCCATCTGTCCTGACAGACCAGCTGACAGCTATCCAGTTTCGCTGTGCTGCAAGCAGCTTCCAGCAGATCTACCTAAACGGCGCCCATGCTTCTTTGAGCCTAGCACTCCTTGTTCTCACCTTCAAGGGTTTCTTGGCCCTAACCCGCAAGGGAAGCCCTCTTGTCAAATCGGCCTCAGACCAGGTACATGACAGGTTGTCAAGAATGTAATATGTTATAAGCTGGGCAGGAGCAGAACAGGAACTATGGCAGGGAGACCTCAAAGTTAGAGTCCATTGTAAATATAGATATAAAAAGCCGGGCAAATGTCTCAACCCTCTGGACTACACCTATAATTGAGGTATCACTTTTATCTTTCGAACGAAGCCAGCGATCTCCTCGGTTTCAGTGAGTAAGGTATGTCATTTTTGTAAAACAGTTGTTTTTGGACAAAGTAGGGAATGGTTAAGAATTATTATTTTTTTTGTCCTTTCAGTTCCCGCCTCAGAAAGACAACAGCAAAGTAAGAGGTAATCCCTCCAAAACACAAGGTGCCCCCCCCCCCCTCCCTTACACAGTTGTCAACAGAACAGGTGTCCCAATTGGAAGATTTCCTCCCATCGCCTGTTCCTATGGCAACTCAAAAATTTTGGATTTCCCATCACTCTATTGTTCCTGGTGCAAAAGGTATAAGCTTTTCCGCATTTTCTGAAAAACAAAAGTTTTGGTATTCCTACTCTTTAAATACCAAAACCTGTTTGCATAAACCTACCCACCAACTATGCAACAGGTACAAAAGGTGATAAAACCATCTCGCACCATGAACCTGGAAGCAGAGCACTTTAAACGCCTTTGCGTGTCGACATCCTAGGCTAGACAAACCATGTGGACTAAACTCCGAAATGCCAACCATCCAGCGCCTAGATACCCTAATAGAATACAGTTGTGACTGTAGCGGTGTCACAACAAATGATTCGGAAAACAGTATCGCGGCAGAGCGCCATCACGTCGAGTGCTCTTAATAACCTGCTGGAAAGCAGAATACAAATCTTGGTAAAATATGTTGTCTTGGAAGATGCATCCTCTTGTTTTCTCTGCCTCCGCCGCCGACTGTTAATAGTGTTTTGCTGTTCTCCTTAAATAAAATCCAGCTCATGCCGGATCAATAAAAATGATGCCCATTTCCCTAATGGCAGCCGATTGCCATTTGCTATTCAAATCAGACTAGATAAATTACAGAACATGCCAGGGAACAGGCCAGTGAATTAAGATAAGCCTCCAGAGGACCGGCAGCATTATTAATCTTTTAAGACACTATCATATTTCTTCTTGACAGTGTGCGTAGAGTCTCAGTCATACTGCACCCAGATTGAAATATCAGCTGCTGCAAAAAATCAATAGCGCCAGAAACACAATCATATTTCGTCTCCAAAGGGCCCTTGCTAAGAAGCACTTGTGTCCTCTATCCCCCCCCCCCCCCCACCCACCCTTCCCTAAAAATGACAGTGCAACGCAAAAAAAAAGCAGAACAAAGACGGGCACGTTGACAAAGCCTCGTCCCTCTAACAAACAGATGCTAACAGCTAAAAGCTCCGGCAACCTCACAGTCCAGGTTCATTGTCTTGGTTATTTGGAATCATCCCTCCAAAATTCTATACTATTGCCATGGTAACATCAGGTGTTCCCTTTCCTAATATATTCATCTTAAATCCTTTCAAGTGATTCTTCAGTTCACCTAGCTCAGACAAAACAAGGCAGCGTACAGTAATCTGACAAAGAGAAGGTTAAACGCTAGGTCGCCGCTCCGGGACCAGGCGCCTTATTTTAGAAATTAATCATTAGATTAAGACTATGGCTTGTGAGATGAGACAGCTGGACCAACAGATATGTGTTATGTGTTTATCACATAGCGTTGACGTATTCCGTAGGGCTGTTTACAAATGGGCTAGAATTAATTATGGACTTTAAGAGAAAGTGGCACAAAAAAATTTCATTAAAAAAAAAAAAGATCTGCCCTGGAGACCTACCTGATCCTTACCTTTGTAATGTGACACATATTGTTGTATAGCAAAGGCGATCCAGCTAATTAATTCGTAAAAACTCGAAAGTATCAAAGTCACCAAATCACCATACATGGTATTTGCCAAAAGGCTTGATACTGTTTTGAGATAATAGCAGGGTATGTAAATCAAGTGGTTTATGATCGCTCTGGACAATAGGAGTTGAATATTTCAAGCTATAAATGGGCATATGCTGGGCTAGTGCTGATGTCATCATGTACCCGGACCCATTGGCGGTCCGTTTGCATAATGATCTGCTTTACATTGTACAATGTGAGTGTGACAGACCTAGCCAGGACAGGGGCTTTTGGATAGAACTGGGAAACCTATGTCTAAGTTACCCTGTGTCTATTAGGGGCACAGGGTGACCAAGCAAATGGCACAGTAATATTTATTTTCAGCCCCCCAACCCTCTTATGTCTAAGTTACCCTGTGTCTATTAGGGGCACAGGGTGACCAAGCAAATGGCACAGTAATATTTATCCAAAATATCTCCCAGGAAATATACAAAGACTATTCCTGGTTTATTTGATTCTGAACTATACATGTTAATTGAAACGGCTAATCACATTGGCCTCTGTGCAATGTAGGAGACAGATAGTCTGCTACTGGGGGCTCCTGCTATTGTGTAAAGGTGTCCTATCTTCTGAGCTAGAAGACGACAAGGCTCACCTGAAAGGTCAGACCTCTGAGTCACCTAGGCTGGGTAAATGGTTAATTAGCTTAAGGTAATTTATGTTTCTGGTTACGGTTTGTATTGTTAGGGTACTATGATCAGGAAGGGGGAACCCCCTTCGCAAAAGTATAAAAGTCTGTATTCTTGTTCTAACAAACAGTTCTTATTCTGGTGTACTCCAAAACTGGTGTTACCTGGTCCTTGGGGTTACTATAGCCAGATCCATTGGTCTTGTGTTCCAGAGCTTAGGAAGCAATATACTGACGGAAGCACTCAAGCGGAGTGTGGGACGTTCCGTTACATTTGCTCTGTTTTACATTTTACAATGTGAGTACATTTTCTTTATAACAAGTTTAAGGCTTGGTTTACACTGCCATGACCTGAAAGTTGTGTGACTTTGCCAGGCAACTTCATCGCAACTTGGCATGACTTTGAAGCAACTTCAGGGAATGCCTGTGAAATCTTCCTGTAATGTTGGATTCAAACACATCGATTAAGTTGAGGATCCGACTTGGAGGCGACTTCCATTAAAGTCTAAGGGCACTTTCACATGTCACGCAACTTGGGGTCTCACAAGTCGTATCCCAAGTGTGAATTTAGCCTTACACAATGGGGCTTCTGTGATTCATATCTTTGCGGGTATGGTGATACATCCCTGCTGGAGAGGACTGTGGTTCCCATCATCCGGTCCATATACAAGAGTGTGTTTGACTGATCTCTTGCTTCATTGAGCACTATACAGACCTCCTATAATTTGGGGTCTTGTATTGCGGTAAGAGGCTGGTGTTTCTGTGTGGTGGTGGCATTCAAGAGATCACAGAGAAGTATTTGAATATCAGTGGTGGACTTTTTTTAATTTTCTTTATTACTTACGGGGTGGTATCAAAAAGTTTTGTGACTGGCACTGTTTACAAGAAAGTAGTTTATTTATATATGTTTACACACTATCACCTTCAAAATAGTCCCCTTGCACAGCAATACGGAACTCCCAGCATTCCTGCCACTTCTGGAATGTGCCCTGGAAGTCTGCTTTTCGAAGTGTGTCAAGAACCTTCTGCTTTTTGTAATGGATCTCCGCAACGGTGTCAAAACGGCGACCTTTGAGCTGGATCTTCATCTTCGGGAAGAGGGCGAAGTCCGCGGGAGCCAAATCTGGCTATTAGGGTGGGTGCGGAAGTGAGATCATGTTGTTTCTGGTTGAGAAACTCAAGTTTGTCCTAACTTGCTGTCCATGATGAAATGCCGCACATGGTCAGAATACCACCAGTTGCATGGCTCCCGATGTACACAAGGACAATGTCTTTTTGGCACACTGACTTATGAAGGTCGGTGCTCCCTGTGGCTGTGCGTGCAGCCTTGTGCTGCCATCTGTTTGCGTGTTACAAAACTAGTCTCAACACTTTTTGATCACCTCTTATGCTTTGCATTTTTGCATGATTTGCACATTTGCCGTGTTTGCACAACTTTAAGGGCTTATATGGCAGGTTGAGATTTAAAAGGCACAGCGCAGCATATTGTGGTATTCATATCTTTTTTTTGTATATAAATGTGTTTTTGAGTGTTGCTGTACACATTTTTTTTTTAACTTTAGTCTTTTTTCTGTAAATTATTTGCACCAAGCACAGTTTTATTATTTTAAAAGTCCTATATACACTTTTCTGTCTACTAGTCAGAAATGAGGAGGGCTGGATGCACTCAGAGGCACTTTACACATGCTCAGCTTAGTGTGTATTGTTAGGGAGGGTTTTTTTTTTTTTTTTTTGGAAGGGTGCATGTGATCAGCAGAGGGTCAATCAGTACTGTCCAGACAGAGGGTCGGAAGTTCCACAGCCTCATAGGACAGTCAGAGAAGACTGAAAACTCCTCCTACAAGCTTTTACCAGTGCTCGGCCGGACACTAATAGAAGGCAGAAGACTGCTATATACTGTTGATGGGAAAAGGCATTTAGCAGTTTGTGTTTACTAAAATAATTGCATTTCCATGTCCTGTGTACTGTGGGAGACCAAATATAGTGCATGCAGAGTCCTGGGTTTAGTAACACTTTAAGACAGGTGTTTCAAACTGGTGGCCCTCTAGCTGTTGCAAAACTACAAGTCCCATGAGGCATTGCAAGGCTGCAGTTACAAGCATGACTTCCACAGGCAGAGGCATGATGGGACTCCTGAGTTTGAGACTCCTGATTTAAGCTGCAAAAAAAAATCAAGCTGACAAGCTTAGGGATCTCCAACCAGACAACGTATTTATAAACTGGTTCTGTAACTGAATTACCTGATCCAAAAATGCCCAAACCTGAAAGGGGAACATTTAATTTGTATTTACAAATATATAGGATCCTTCATATTAGGCCCAGCTCTTTAGAAGCTTGATGCTTCCACCAGAGCTATGGCCAGTTTGGGAAGACCCTAAAATCTTGGTTGCTTTGGAATGTGGAATCCAGAACATGTTTACACAAAACAAGGCGAACATAAGAACTCTACTGAACAATGTACCTCTGGGGGGGGAGCTGAACTGCATGAACCCAGCACTACGAGACAAAAGCGCTATCCACTTGAGCTCTTACGAAGATAGCGATTGCCCTCCAAGAGCTCACAAAAGAACGATGGTTAACCATAAGATCTTGGAAATCTGCACCTGGTCCACCGAAACATTTTGTTCGGGGAAGTGTAAACGTAATCATGTCCATGACTGCCTAAAGTCGTAACCGCAAGTTCTGGAAATCTCTGCTCATTGTGTATAAGATACGGAGAACGCAAGCACATCTTTGCATCCTGAACGAATACACAGACCCGGGCCATAACTCACATCTTATTTTAAAATATCCTGCTTCGCTTCCATAGAACTTGGAGCCACATCACTTGCGTGAATGGAAAATATTATGCATCTAGTTGCTATTGGCTTAAACACAGAAGGAACATCTGCTGAAGTTCACAGGACTCAGTTCTGGAACGGAGCTGCTAAGATCCCCACCAGTTATGTAGCTAAACTTAAACAATAGAATAGAGAGCTGACTCACACTGAGATGTCTGCGTGTCTGTTCATGTGCTCTTTTTAAAGAAGCGGGGCTGCTTCATGGCAAGATTGCGACATGTCTCCTCGGGGGGTGACACAGTAGGTGATGTTGTGCTTAGACTTCTTCTTGCTTTTTTGTGGTGCAAAACATTGGATGAAGCACAGGCAAAGCAGAGACAAGACAAATGTGTGTATATTCAGGGTCAAATTTACAGAACATGTTACCCTAGGGACATGTGAACAATGGTGCCAAGTTGTACATGTTCCACCGCTTCTGGCAACCAACCATGTGAACCATGTGAAGTGCGAACAATAAAATGATGGGCTTGAAAAGCTACATTTGGACTGTAGAGTCCAACCATCAGGAGCTTGTAGAGTTATGCCCCATACACACGGTCGGATTTTCCGACGGAAAATGTCCTATCGGACAATGTTGTCGGAAATTCCGACAGTGTGTAGGCTCCATCTGACTTTTTCCATCGGACTTTCCGACAGACAAAGTTTAATCTCCTGCTCTCAAATTTTCCGACAACAAAGTCCTATCGGACTTTTTCTGATCGTGTGTAGTGAATTCCGACGGACAAAGTGCCACGCATGCTCAGATCACATTACAAGACCAAAGCTATTGGCTACTAGCCTCTACGTAGTCCTGTCGTAGGCAACAAACGTCACCGCGTTCAGAATGATCGGATTTTCCGACAACTTTGTCCGACCGTGTGTATGCAACACCAGTGTCGGACAAAATCCGTCGGAAAAAATCAGATGGATTTTGTGGTCGGATTTTCCGACCGTGTGTACGGGGCATTAGAGAAGGTGAAAGCATCTTTTACCAATTTTCACAATCATGTGTCTTTATTATTTTGCCTTTGCTGATTTTTAAGTATCATAAGGAAAACAAAGGGAAACAAGGATAAAAGTCAACACACACTGTATACAAACGGTCTCTTAAAATCACATGAATTAAAAAAAAAACGGGAGATTTGCTACAGGAACATCAAGAAATGGTAATTGTGCATAGGCACTATCCTGAAAATTTTACCTATTTGTCTTGAATTTTTTTCCATGACAAAAAGCTGTGTTCTTTCTGTTCTTTGAGATTCATAGCTATACTGTACATCTACAATGAGAGATCATCTAAGGCAGTGATCCCCAAAGTGTGGCCCTTTGCTTGCCTTTATCCGGCCCTTGGGGCACCATTCCTCCCACTGACAACACAGATTAGGCAACATACCTCCTACTGACACCAATGATGGGGCACTATTCTTTACAATTACACCAACAATGGGGTACTATTCTTTACAATGACACCAACAATGGGACACTATTCCACCCACTGACACCAATGATGGGGCACCCCTTTAGCCACTATTGATGCCTTATAATAAATATGAACTTGAGTACACTGTAACAGGTGGGAACCTTTGATAAAAACCACCACTGATTATTGCCTTATTAAACTGAACCTAAGTTCCAGTAGACATAGTTCTTTTAAAGAAGAAAAGGGTATGGATTTTGTATATTTAAACATTTCCTAATAGATCACACATCTTATTTAAAGGGTTAATTAACCTTTTCAGAAAAGGTGAACCAACACTGTACACCAGGGGGTGTCAAAACTCAATTATATTGCAGGCCGCATCAGAAGTATGATTGCCCTCAAAGGACTGGCTGTATCTGTAACACTATTTATCTACTCTTTTATTAGCCAGGAGTTTGTTATGTACAGAGTGCAGAGATCAGGAGTACATTATGTACAGAGTGCAGAGATCAGGAGTACACTATGTACAGCATGCAGAGTTCAGGAGTACACTACATACAAGGTGCAGAGTTCAGGAGTGTGCTGTGTACAGAGTGCAGAGTTCAGAAGTGCATTAAGTACAGAGTGCAGGGTTCAGTGGTGCGCCGTCTACAAAGTGCAGGCTTTAGAGGTGCGCTACGTACAAAGTGCAGAGTTCAGGAGTGCATTTCGTACAGAGTGCAGGGTTTAGGGCTGTGCTACATACAGAGTGCAAAGTTCAGGAGGAAACACTTCAATACCGGGCACTTTCACCCCCTTCCTTCCCAGGCCAATTTTCAGCTTTTGCACTTTCAATAAGAATTGCGCGGTCGTGCTACGCTGTACCCGAATACATTTTTTATCATTTTGTTCACACAAATAGAGCTTTCTTTTGGTGGTATTTATACACAAATCAGTTTTTTATTTTTTGCAATATAAGCGAAAAAAAGAGCGTAAATGAAAAAAAAAAAAAACAATATTTTCTACTTTTTGTTTTAAAAAAAAATCCAATAAAATAAAATTTGTCATAAATTTAAGCCAAAATGTATTCTGCTACATGTCTTTGGTAAAAAAAATCCCGTTAAGTGTATAATAATTGGTTCGTGTGATCACGGACAGATGTACGCAGATGATCATGTACAGATTTGCGCAGATGATCACGGACATATGTGTGCAGATGATCATTGGGACATATGATTTTACTGTTACATATGTGGGGGACAGGTGTTTTTTCTGTGTGGGGACATGTGTGTGGGGACAGTGTTTTGGGGACATTGTGATTTTACATTGTGTGGAGACACTGGGCCGGTGATCAGTGTGTAAAAAGCTGTCAACACACACTGTATACAAACGATCTCTTAAAATCACAAAAGCGGGAGATTTGCTACAGGAACATCAAGAAATGGTAACTGTGTGCATAAGCACTATCCTGAAAATTTTACCTATTTGTCTTGAATTTTTTCCATGACAAAAAGCTGTGTTCTTTCTGTTCTTTGAGATTCATAGCTATATTTTTTTTTAGGGCTGTGGAAATTAAAGATAAATTCCTCGATTAATCGATAAATTCTTTTGATCGGTACTCACCTCTGCGCCGGCTTCCGGGTCTTCAGGGAGTTCCATCGGAGATCCGGACATCGACGTCACCGGACTCCTCCCCCCTTCCCCAAGTGCCTCCGTCTGCTAACGAAGGGAAGGGGGGGATGAGTCCGGTGACGTCAAAGTTCTGATTAAACGTAACGCGTACGGGGGGAGGAGCTACGCATGACGTCACCCGCTGCTGCCCTACGGAACTAACACGATTGTCGGCTTTACATGCTGTGTTTTTATCATCGTTATGTGAGTAGTTTGTGTTTGAACACAAAAATTAAATCTTATACTTAAGCGGTGAGCACTTAGATCTTTTCTTTCTACCCATGACCTGGCGTCCTTGCTGAGATCTAAGGAGACGTGAGAGAAGTTTATGGTCCGCGTTAACCCTTTTGATACCCGCTTGCATGACTCCCTGTTTGCACAGGGATCCATGCCATAAGGTGAGAGTGATTAGTTAGACAGGAGGTGGAGGGATTGTCACGCTACTGTGGGGAAAAAAAATTACTTACGTCAGTTCTACAGTTTGAATTTAAAAAGTATTTGTGTGAACTGTGAAGTTAAGTCATGGATTGTGGAAACTAACTAGTGTCGGGTGATTGTATATAGTGTATACCACATTTACCACTGACTAATGCAGAGCTGCAATGCAAGGAGATCAGCTAAAAGTAGTTGGATCTGTATGTGCGTTATAATTAATCGAAATTAGTCGATTAATCGAACATGAAAATTTGAATCAGTAACAGCCCTATATAATATATATATATATATATATATATATCATAACATATATATATATATATATATACACATATATATATATATATATACGCAGTATCTCCCAAAAGCAAGTAAACCCCTAAAATTTCAGTTTTTAACAAAAAATAAAGACAGCAGAGATGATCAAATACCATCAAAAGAAAGCTCTATTTGTGAGAAAAAAAATAAAAAAATTTCATTTGGGTACAGTGCTGTATGACCGCAATTGTCATTCAAAGTGCGAGAGTGCTTAACCACTTGCCGACCGGCGCACGACGATATACGTCGGCAGAATGGCACGTACAGGCAGGAGGGCGTATATATAAGTTCCTCCTTTCTGCCTGTCCGTGCCATCGGGAGCGCGCCGGTCGGGACCCCCCGTGAGTCCGGTCGCGGTCCCCACGGACTCGATCGCCGCGGGGACCCCCGCGATCGTCTCACGGGACGGCTGAACGGGGAGATGCCAAGATAAACAGCATCTCCCCATTCTGCCTAGCAACTAGTGACGCCGATCTCTGCTCCCTGTGATTGGAGCAGAGATCAGCATTCACTAGCTGACAGCCACACCCCCCCACAGTAAGAAACACACCCCTAGGCATACTTAACCCTTACACTGCCCCCTTGTGGTAAACCCCTTCACTGCCAGTGTCATTTATACAGGAATCAATGCATTTTAAATAGCATTGATTGCTGTATAAATGACAATGGTCCCAAAAATGTCTGATGTGTCCACCATAATGTCGCAGTCACAAAAAAAAAATCGCAGATCGCCGCCATTACTAATAAAAAAAAAATTATTAATAAAAATGCTATAAAACTATCCCCCATCTTGTAAACGCTATAACTTCTGCGCAAACCGATCAATAATCGCTTATTGGGATTTTTTTTACCAAAAATATGTAGAAGAATACGTATCGGCCTAAACTGAGGAAAAAAAAAATGTTTTTTTATATATTTTTGGGGTATATTTATTATAGCAAAAAGTAAAAAATAATGCATTTTTTTCAAAATTGTCGCTCTATTTTTGTTTATAGCGCAAAAAATAAAAACCGCAGGGGCGATCAAATACCACCAAAAGAAAGCTCTATTTGTGGGACAAAAAGGACATCAATTTTGTTGGGGAGCCACGTCGCCTGGTCCTTTGGCTGCCAATTGGTAAGGGGCTGAAGTGGTTAAAGGGACGCAGTGCCGTATCGCAAAAATAAATGCTCTGGTCATTGACCAGCCAAATCGTCCGGGGCTGAAGTGGTTAAGCAAACCACAAATATCTTTGATTGGTTTGTAGGCCACTCTGATATTGTGTTAATAAATATTACACTGCAGGACTGTGGAAGTTGTCACAAAGGAGAGATTTACAGAAAAAGAATAAATGACGTTACGGACAGCAGCGAGAAGAGCTGTGAAATTGATGCCACCGAGAACGCAGGCGAGGGGGGGGGGGGAGCGTCCACACACCGCAATCAGAATAACAATGGGGGAGTGGACGGGGCGAGCTAATACTGCCAAAATGAGACCTGCCCCACTAGCCGCACCAGCCGGGGATCCGGCCGTGATTAAAAATGTGTAGGCCGGCAGATCAGCCAAAGTGGATTTGTTTTCAGTAATTAAACTACGGCTTCTTTTCCCTTTAAAGTCCGGCACGGGATTAATGAGTTGGTACATGGCTGTTTTTCATCACGGAGATTAGCGCTGAGATTCGAGAGAGAATTTGCTGTTCCCTGCTTTCAGGGTTTGACACAGACAAGGATAAAAAAAAAAGAGGGGGGGGGGCACATCTGTCCGTTATTACGCCAAATGTTACCGCCAGCTCCTCTTTTATTATTACCTTAAACCCTCCCTTGAACTGAACAAACACTCGGAATGAGCGGACTTTCTCCTTTTATGGGATTAGGCAGGTAAAAAAAAACAGAAAGAGTTGAATTTTGATGAGGCACCCGCCACAAAATCTAAATTAACTTAAGACCCCCCCGCCCCGTAAAGACAAACCATATGGGGGCCCATTTATTAAAGCAAAAGCTGTTGACCCTAGTAACCAATCCAGTTACAGCTTTCATTTTTTGGGGGAAAAGGAGTCTTGATTGGTTGCTATTGGCACAGATCCACTTATATAAATAAATGTACCCAATGTAAAGTCATCAATGAATATTAGGCTAATAACAATATAAAAGCACTTTAAATGCTCTACACAAACCTCTTGTATACAAAATGTTTGTATTTCATGGAATTCAGCTATAAACTAAACTCTACTCATGATATATTCTGCATATTTACATTGGACCAGCTTGGCCCAGTATACTTTCAATCATATATATGTATCGCCGGGCTCCTGGCGAGCACGCGCTATGTGTTTTGTAAACTTAATGTTCCTGGAACCACAGTTGGGTTTTGGGGGTTAATTATACCAAATTATGGTTTCAGTACCAGTCTGGCTGGATTGCACTGGGTTCTGCTTGGGTTCTGGGTTCTGCTTGGCCATAGGTGTCGCTGTCACTTCTGGCAAGTACAAGAACGCAGTTTGGCTGGGCGCATTGAGTGCCAATCTCTCTCGGAACCAACCAGTGAGAGTGTCGTCTTGCTGTGCGTTCTGGGAGAGGGTACTGGGAGAGGGTACTTAATTAAAGGATCTGGAGGACATTAGTTATGAGGAAAGGTTTCGAGCACTTAACTTATTCTCTCTGGAGAAAAGACGCTTGAGAGGGGATATGATTTCAATATACAAATACCGTACTGGTGACCCCACAATAGGGATAAAACTTTTTTGCGGAAGGGAGTTTAACAAGACACGTGGCCACTCATTAAAATTAGAAGAAAAGAGGTTTAACCTTAAACTACGTAAAGGGTTCTTTACTGTAATGCCCCGTACACACGGTCGGATATTCCGATGGAAAATGTTCGATTGGAGCTTTTTGTCGGAAATTCCGACCGTGTGTAGGCTCCATCGGACATTTTCCATCGTATTTTCCATCACCCAAAATTTGAGATCTGGTTCTCAAATTTTTCTCAAAATTCCGATTGTGTGTACACAATTTCAACGCACAAAGTTCCACGCATGCTCGGAATCAAGCAGAAGAGCCGCACTGGCTATTGAACTTAATTTTTCTCGGCTCGTCCTACGTGTTGTACGTCACCGCGTTCTTGACGTTCGCAATTTCCAACCAACTTTGCGTGACCGTGTGTATGCAAGACAAGTTTGAGACAACATCCGTCGGAAAAAATCCATGAATTTTGTTGTCGGAATGTCCGATCGTGTGTACGGGGCATTAGAGCGGCAAGGATGTGAAATTCCCTTTCACAGGCGGTGGTCTCAGCTGGGAGCATCGATAGTTTCAAAAAACTATTAGATAAGCACCTGAAAGACCGCAACATAGAGGGATATACAATGTAATACTGACATATAATCACACACATAGGTTGGACTTGATGGACTTGTGTCTTTTTTTCGACCTCACCTACTATGTGACTTGCAGGGCTGGTGCAGCCCCATTGCAAAGGGTTGTCTTCAAGTTTCCCAGAGTTGGGCTTTAAATAACACAATTGTTCCCTTTCATGATAGAACCCACCAAATAAGTTATGGCTGCTTATTTGCAATCTCTAGTATAAAGGAGGGGAGATGATGTTGCCTACAGCAAGCCGTCAAACATCTGTTTCCATTTTCTTACTGCAGAAAAAAAAAAACGATGGCATTTGGTCGCTATGGGCAGTACAACTAATAAAAGAAAAGAAACAAAAATCAATGATATGTGTTTTATAGTAATGGTGACAGGTGTACGTGTCTGCAAATAACCTAACATGTATCTGCTATAAAATAAGTATTGTCTGTCTAGGTTTACCAATGTGAAACCCGTGGGAAGTATGTTTAGTTTTACCTAACAGGAGGAGAGAGTAGAAAGATGAACGTAATACCCTGTTGCTGTCCTCTCTCTGACCAATCATAGTGTAGCGACCCTGCCCTAAGCAGTTCTATATCGAATACATTTGGAATGTTTGCTACTAGGTTTTCAATACACAGAATACTGTAGCGTTACCCAAAATATATTATGTGCATAAACCCATAGTTTATCCAACGTTACGTAAAATATTCACATAACACTATAAAACTTGCAAGTCCTGGGCTGGACCCCCTTTTGCCTTCAGAACTACCTTCATTCTTGGTGGCATAGATTCAACAAGGTGTTGGAAATGTTCCTCAGCGATTTTGGTCCATAGTGACATGATAGCATCACGCAGTTGCTGCAGATTTGTTGGCTGCACATCCATGATGCCAATCTCGCCACATCCCAAAGGTACTCTATTGGATTGGGATCTGGTGAGTGTGGAGCTCTATTGGATTGAGATCTGGTGAGTGTGGAGGCCATTGGAGTACAGTGACCTCATTGTCCAGTGGTGAGATGATTGGAGCTTTGTGACATGGTGCATTATCCTGCTGGAAGGAGCCATCAGAAGATGGGGACACTGTAGTCATAAAGGGATGGACATGGTCACCAACAATACGCAGTTAGGCCGTGGCATTTAAAGAGGAAGTAAACGCTCCCACTCTGATGCTTGTTTTCATTTAGTCCATTATAATAAGTAATTATCAAACTATAGCCACTGTAATCCAGCCCAAATCGCATATTACTTACTGTTTAAAGAAACTTTAAAAAACTTGTTTCCAGGGGTTAGGCAGCGCCATCTTTAAGTATTGTTTTCTGAGTCCACAGTGGAGTGCATTTCCGCCCTTACATTGTACTGTTAACTAAGCCTCCTTCTCAATCCAACGTTTCTATGGCAACCCTGCTTCCCTGTTTATAGTTGACTTGTTTTATTTCATAGTATTTACTTGTGCCGATTATCTAGTGTCTGCCTTTGTCAGTCTTATCAGCTTCAGCCGATAAGACTGCAGTAATACTGTCTGATGCCCTGGTTTACACTGCATTTGATGTCACATGGTCAAATGGGGTATAGAAGGAAGCTCTGAATGATTCTGCAGTCTCCTGGGATTTCAGTGTTGTGTGCCGTAGGAAGTCCTGACAATAGATAGACAAGTACACAGAGTGTGCTGTAAATCAGGGGAGATCTGGGCATGCTCAGTGACGTCATTCTAAAGAACAAAAAGGATTACAACAATACTAAGCAAGTAAGGAGATATCTACAAGCAGTGTTCATTAGGGTTTTTTATGCTGATTTACATGGGACAAAGTTGTGGAGGAGAGTTTACAACCACTTTAAACGATGCTCAATTGGTACTAAGGGACATAGCGCACCCCTGAACTCTGCACTCTGTACATAGTGCACCCCTGAACTCTACACATAGTGCACCCCTGAACTTTGCACTCTGTTTGCAGTGCATCTCAGAACCCTGCACTCTGTACATAGTGCACCCCTGAACTCTGCACTCTGTACATAGTGCACTCCTGAACTCTGCACTCTGTACATAGTGCACTCCTGAACTCTGCACTCTGTACATAGTGCACCCCTGAACTCTGCACATAGTGCACTCCTGAACTCTGCACTCTGCACATAGTGCACTCCTGAACTCTGCACTCTGTACATAGTGCACTCCTGAACTCTGCACTCTGTACATAGCGCACCCCTGAACGCTGCACATAGTGCACCCCTGAACTCTGCACTCTGTATGCAGTGCATTTCTGAACCCTGCACTCTGTACATAGTGCACCCCTGAACTCTGCACATAGTGCACTCCTGAACTCTGCACATAGTGCACTCCTGAACTCTGCACATAGTGCACTCCTGAACTCTGCACATAGCACACCCCTGAACTCTGCACTCTGTACATAGTGCACCCCTGAACTCCGCACTCTGTATGCAGTGCATCTCAGAACCCTGCACTCTGTACATAGCGCATCCCTAAACACCGTACATAATGCACTCTTGGCATTTATTGCCTCTTTAAGATCCTCCACACTGTTAGTGCAATTTGCCCACACCCACCATGTGATATGGTTTGGCGGCGGGTGGATGGTTGAGCTTCTGCACCTATTATCTGAGAAAAAAATCCCTGTATAAATTTATATGGTCTTACAGACACAACTGGCTATTTGAGGACAACCATAATGCTGATGTGGCCCGCAATGAAATTAAGTTTGACACTCCTGCCCCAGAGTCTAGAGATTGATTATTGTCGGAGTTGCTGGGTCCACATACAGGGCAAGTAGCCACAGGACAGGTAGGAGACCCTAATTAAACCCAGGGGCTCCTTAGGGAGCCAGCGCTACAACTGGCTGGGGTAGAGGCGACCTAGATGCATTGCTTAACTGTAGAAAAGAAAAGTCAGGTCACCAAGCTGTCTATCAGAGGTGTATACATTTTAGTCCCGGCTAGACAGAAATGCAAATATTGTGGTAGGTAAAACGGCTTCCAAATATATATTTTAACTGTGTATTTTGCTTCAAATTCAGCTGAACATTTTATGATTAGGCTGTATTTGTATAGGATTTTGGGGGAGCACTTAGTGATGGATCAGGAATACAGAGGGAAGGAAGGTTGACGCAGCCTGTTGACGTCTTAGTTTTACTTTAATTAGCAGACTACAGTCTTATGCCGCGTACACACGATCGGAATTCTTGTCAGAAAAGCCTTGGATGGTTTTTCAGATGGAATTCCCAATGAAATTCCACTCAAGCTTATGTTTCCTACACACGGTCACACCAAATTCCGACCATTAAGAACGCGGTGACGTACAACACTACGACGAGCCGCGAAAAATTAAGTTCAATGCTTCTGAGCCTGCGTCGAATTGTTTCCGAGCATGCGTCAGAATTTTGCGCGTCGGAATTGCCACAGACGATCGGAAATTCCGAAACTTTTTCCGTCTGAAAAATTGAGAACATGCTCTCAATCTTTTGCTGGCCAAAATTCCGCCAGCAAAAGTCCGATGGAGCCTACACACGGTCGCATTTTCCGATGAAAAGCTCTCATCGGTCTTTTGCTGGCCGAATTTTTGATCGTGTCTACGCGGCATCACTGTAAAAGTGTTGAGTTGAACCACCATACAGAATCTGGGGGAGCACTTAGTGATGGATCAGGGATACAGAGGGAAGGAAGGTTGACGCAGCCTGTTTACTTCTTAGTTTTCCTTTAATTACCAGACTACAGTCTTATGCCGCGTACACACGATCGGAATTCTCGTCGGAAAAGCCTTGGATGGTTTTTGCAGATGGAATTCCGATGGAATTTATTTATTTATTTTTATTTATTACAGGATTTATATAGCGCCAACAGTTTACGCAGCGCTTTACAATATTAAAAAGGGAGACAATACAGTTATAATACAATAAAATACAAGAGGATTAAGGGGGCCCTGCTCAGAAGAGCTTACAATCTAATAGGGTGGGGGAGGTGATACAAAAGGTTGTAACTGTGGGGAATGAGCTGATGGAAGTGGTAGAAGATTAGTTGGAGACATTATAGGCTTCCCTGAAGAGATGAGTTTTCAGGGATCGCCTGAAGGTAGCTAGAGTAGGGGATAGCCGGATAGGTTGAGGTAGCGAGTTCCAGAGAATGGGAGAGGCTCTGGAGAAATCCTGGAGACGAGCATGGGAGGAGGAGACGAGAGAGCTTGACAGGAGGAGATCTTGAGAAGAGCGGAGAGGACGGTTTGGGATATGTTTGGAGACAAGATTGGTGATGTAGCTCGGGGCAGAGCTGTGGATGGCTTTGTAAGTTGTGGTTAGTATTTTGAATTTAATTCGCTGGGCGATTGGGAGCCAGTGTAGGGATTGGAGGAGAGGGTTGGCAGACACTGAACGGTTGGTAAGGTGGATAAGTCTTGCAGCAGCATTCATGATAGACTGAAGAGGGTAGAGCCTATGGAGAGGCAGGCCAATGAGGAGGGAGTTGCAATAGTCAAGGCGAGAGATAACGAGGGAGTGAATGAGGAGCTTGGTGGTGTCATTTGTTAAAAAGGGGCGAATTTTAGAGATGTTACGGAGGTGAAGTCTACAAACTTTTGACAGTGATTGGACTTGAGGCTGAAATGACAAGTCCGAGTCTAGGATTACACCGAGTACCCTGGCGTGAGGGGAGGGACTGATGGTTGCATTGTTGATTTTGATGGAAAAGTCATGGAGGGGGGCACGGGCGGGGGGGAATATTAATAGCTCAATTCCGCTCAAGCTTATGTTGCCTACACACGGTCACACCAAATTCCGACCGCCATGAAGGCGGTGACGTACAACACTACGGCGAGCCGCGAAAATGAAGCTCAATGCTTCTGAGCCTGCGTCAAATTGTTTCCGAGCATGCGTCAGAATTTTGCGCATCGGAATTTTCCGTCTGAAAAATTGAGAACATGCTCTCAATCTTTTGCTGGCCGAAATTCCGCCAGCAAAAGTCCGATGGAGCCTACACACGGTCTCATTTTCCGATGTAAAGCTCTCATCAGTCTTTTGCTGGCCGAATTTTTGATCGCATGTACGCGGCATCACTGTAAAATTGTTGAGTTGAATTATTCCACCATACAGAATCTATATTGAATGCACACTGGATATTGTTACACACTGTTGTCAGATGCATATAACATAAATGTACAAATGGGACTGGCACAGACACAGGGGGTTCAACTATACAATATCTTAGTGGTCCAGGAGCCACCCAGCAGCATTGGTTTTGGTATTTCTAAGCTTAGTTCCCGTGGCTGCAGGTGCTACAAAATATGGATATCCAGCGCAAGGAGTGATACATAATTGTACAGAGCCCTGGTACAATAATATAACATCAGTCAAACATCACATGTGCTCAGTTCACAATGATCATAATAAGAGGCAAGATAATGTTCTATTGGTTGAACTGAGCTTACAATGTTAAACATGATTCTTAATGTGTACAAGGCCCTGCCACTGTGGCAATGTAAGAGAAAATTACACAGGGTTAAAACTACGGCTTGGTGCAAGGTTCCAGACTATTGTTTCTGAGCAGAGAAAGCTGTGTTTTTGGCTGTCTCTGGATTCTGTGTCCAGATCTTACCGGATGTCTGCAGCCTGTGAGAGTACACAGGTGTACAGGGTTGTAATATACTCAAACCTAAGGATAGCTCAGGGCTCTCAGTTTAGAGACGGCTCTCAAATTGGAGACAGGAGGTCTCAAACAAGGGACAGAGGTGGCTCAGCCAGGAGGTCAAGAGACAGGGGGTCTCAACCAGGGATCAGAGGTGTCCCATCCAGGAGGTCTCAACCAGGGATCAGAGGTGTCCCAGCCAGGAGGTCTCAACCAGGGATCAGAGGTGTCCCAGCCAGGAGGTCTCAACCAGGGGTCAGAGGTGTCCCAGCCAGGAGTCAAGAGACAGGAGGTTTTAACCAGGTGTCAGGGTGTCCCAGACAGGAGTCAAGAGACAGGAGGTCTCAACCAGGGATCAGAGGTGTCCCAGCCAGGAGGTCTCAACCAGGTGTCAGGGTGTCCCAGACAGGAGTCAAGAGACAGGAGGTCTCAACCAGGGATCAGAGGTGTCCCAGCCAGGAGGTCTCAACCAGGGGTCAGAGGTGTCCCAGCCAGGAGTTAAGAGACAGGAGGTCTCAACCAAGGGTCAGAGGTGCCCCAGTAAGGAGTCAAGAGACAGGAGGTCTCAACCAGGGTTCAGAGGTGCCCTAGTGAGGAGTCAAGAGACAGGAGGTCTCAACCAGGGGTCAGAGGTGCCCTAGTGAGGAGTCAAGAGACAGGAGGTCTCAACCAGGGGTCAGAGGTGCCCCAGCCAGGAGGTCTCAACCAGGGATCAGAGGTGTCCCAGGTGTACAGGGTTGTAATATACTCAAACCTAAGGATAGCTCAGGGCTCTCAGTTTAGAGACGGCTCTCAAATTGGAGACAGGAGGTCTCAAACAAGGGACAGAGGTGGCTCAGCCAGGAGGTCAAGAGACAGGGGGTCTCAACCAGGGATCAGAGGTGTCCCATCCAGGAGGTCTCAACCAGGGATCAGAGGTGTCCCAGCCAGGAGGTCTCAACCAGGGATCAGAGGTGTCCCAGCCAGGAGGTCTCAACCAGGGGTCAGAGGTGTCCCAGCCAGGAGTCAAGAGACAGGAGGTTTTAACCAGGTGTCAGGGTGTCCCAGACAGGAGTCAAGAGACAGGAGGTCTCAACCAGGGATCAGAGGTGTCCCAGCCAGCAGGTCTCAACCAGGTGTCAGGGTGTCCCAGACAGGAGTCAAGAGACAGGAGGTCTCAACCAGGGATCAGAGGTGTCCCAGCCAGGAGGTCTCAACCAGGGGTCAGAGGTGTCCCAGCCAGGAGTTAAGAGACAGGAGGTCTCAACCAAGGGTCAGAGGTGCCCCAGTAAGGAGTCAAGAGACAGGAGGTCTCAACCAGGGTTCAGAGGTGCCCTAGTGAGGAGTCAAGAGACAGGAGGTCTCAACCAGGGGTCAGAGGTGCCCTAGTGCGGAGTCAAGAGACAGGAGGTCTCAACCAGGGGTCAGAGGTGCCCCAGCCAGAAGGTCTCAACCAGGGATCAGAGGTGTCCCAGCCAGGAGTCAAGAAACAGGAGGTCTCAACCAGGGTTCAGAGGTGCTCTAGTGAGGAGTCAAGTAACAGGAGGTCTCAACCAGGGTTCAGAGGTGCCCCAGTAAGGAGTCAAGAGACAGGAGGTCTCAACCAGGGATCAGAGGTGTCCCAGCCAGGAGGTCTCAACCAGGGGTCAGAGGTGTCCCAGCCAGGAGTCAAGAAACAGGAGGTCTCAACCAGGGTTCAGAGGTGCCCTAGTGAGGAGTCAAGAGACAGGAGGTCTCAACCAGGGGTCAGATGTGCCCGAGTGAGGAGTCAAGAGACAGGAGGTCTCAACCAGGGGTCAGAGGTGCCCCAGTGAGTAGCCAGGACCTCTCGTCCCCAGGAGTCAAGTCGGCATCTATTGGGATGTCAGGAGAACCCCAATCCAGAGGCCAGGGACATGCAGCAGGTGACTGAGTGAGCTGAGAGAACCAAGAGAGCTGGGCAACACAGTCAGAGGGACTTGATAGAAGAACAGCAGGTGCTGCTGACAAGGGAGCCAGGTGGCTTGGTAAGTTAAGTTAACTGTTGATGTGGAAGAACCCCTGTGTGATGTCAATGTGAACCTTTTCCTTCTTTCTTTCCAATAAAAGTGGGCTGCCACACCCTAAAATACAGTTTGGACTGGCATAACTCATCAGAAAATCACCCAAATACCTATATATCACACACTGTATATATTTTAACCTTATAAAAGGGCCAGCCCAACTGAACGTGGGTTCACTTACAAGGCTTTTTTGCTGCTTGATTTCTCCTTGGGGTAAACCCTTGCGTTCATAGCCTGGATCCCAACTTTGTTACCACCCACTTGTGTTTGTTCCATTCTTCAAAATATGGAATAAATTAACAATATTAATCTGACTGGAAGAGTAGAAAACCCAAGTAAGGTCAGCAGCAGGGTCTCCGAGATGTGTAAAAAACCAACTAGTTCAGTTATCCTGCATATGCTAAAAACAAAATAATATTTTGGATTCATGGACACTTTAAGAAAGAATGCGCAGCAATGTTTTTCTGTCAAATCTAGGGATGTCTGGTGAAAGAGCAGCGCGGCATTTGAAAGCCGTATAATAACAGATTGCCTTGGAATAAAACACCTTTTGATACTGAGATCTGTGCCTTATTTTTAAACAACATCAATGGTCTCTCTGAGAGTGGTATTCTGATGCAGCCAGGACACGGGGATGCATGCCTTCCAGGTAGATGGTTTTCAAGTGGTGCTAATGCCTAGCAATCCTTAGTAAAAAAAAAAAAGCTTCTGCCTGTGCAGACGATCTGAGGGTCTAGTTGGGTTCAATCACACTGGCAGTCATGCCAGGAACAAAGTAATTTGAGTTTTTTTTTTTGTTTTTTTTTTATGTTTTAACCTAATAGAACATGAGTTTATGAAAAGTCCTGATATCGAGTGTGCGGTTGTCCATACTCTGTGTCAGTGGTTCCTAAATGGGGTATTTAAACTCTTGCGGGGAATCTCGAGGAGCAAAAATGGGTACCTAAAGGGGCTTTATCTTTCATAAAATGTTTAATTTCACCAGTGGACTGGTGGGAGTGACTATGTGCTTTGCCCATGTAGGACTAAGAACTAGGGTCACTTAGCAACTTTCTCCTCGTCAACATCTACTCAACTATCCTTTGCTTCCTTTCCCTTCCATTCAGCCACCAGAAGCGGAAAAAAAAAACAGCCCCGTGTAAGCTCAAAGCTGAGGTCTTAGGTTAGGTGGGAGAATATGAGTAAGTCATGTGTTCCTCAAAACCCTGAGGTGCCAAGTGATTCTTTTTACCCCTATCGGTAGAGGAGCAAAGAAAAGAGAATAGGCTGCTAGGGAGGGTTCCTGTTGCTTTGCCCTACATGGGCAAAGGCACAGGGTCTCTATAATTTAAACCAAACCCAGCCATTCTCAACCAAGCTTTCATGGAACCCTAGAGTCCCTCCATAGGTTACAAAGGGTTCCTTGAGCTGTGGCTGATTGGCTTCCCATTCGATGGTGCCTGCATAGACATCATGACACCAAAAAACATTTTAGCTGCCTATATGCATAGAACCTCAGTTCTGAGGAACAACTACAAACATTAAACCTATTGACCCTGGAACTACAGGAAGAACACTCCTATGGCCACATCAAAATCCGTTGTCGGAAATTCCGATCGTGTGTACACAATTCCAACGCATTAAATTCCACGCATGCTCGGAATCAAGCAGAAGAGCCGCGCTGGCTATTGAACTTCAATTTTCTCGGCTCATCGTACGTGTTGTACGTCACCGCGTTCTTGACATTCAGAATTTCCGACAACATTTGTGTGACCGTGTGTAAGCCAGACAAGTTTGAGCCAACATCCGTCAGAAAAAAAAACATGGATTTTGTTGTCGGAATGTACGATCGTGTGTACGCGGCATTGGAGTGGTAAGGATGTGAAACTCCCTTCCACAATCTGTGGTGTCAGTGGGAAGGGTCGATCATTTAAAAAAAAAAAAAATTCTTAGATGGGCATCTTATCAAAGGAAAAATACAGGGAAATAATATTGGCATAAATACACTCGCCGACACACCTACAAAGGTTGAGCTACTGTAGATGGACTGGTGTCTTTATTCAACCTGACCAACTATGAAACAATGATTCTGACCCCCCGCTGTACGTGAAGTATTCTTCCAACTGACCACCAATGTAAGAGGCATTTTTCCCACTGATGCCTGCTAAATTTGTTTTAGCAGGGGTTGCCCAGACCTTAAATTAGTTCCTCTGGGGTAAAAAAAAAAAAACCTTAAGAAAGGTGGATCTAACTCATAAACCACAAACTTATTAAAAAAAGGTTACCCACTGAGATTAAAAAAATGAGTCACGTGACATTATTTATAGTGCCAGCAATTTAGACAGGAGCCAAGTAACATACCAGCATATCTTTGGAGCGTGGAGGGAAAATGGAGTATCCAAAGGAAACCCATGCAAGCACAGCGAAAACATGCAAACTCAAAGCAGGCAGCAGGGGTGTTGCTAGGTCTACAAAAGATCTGGGGCTAGAGCCCATAGCAGCGAAGTAAAGAAAGTCATACGCTTGGGTGGGCATACACATGTATATATAATATGTGTGTGTATGTATCTGTATATATTGTTAAATATCTGAGTGTGGATTCCCACTTACATCAGAGCCCCCCTCATTACATCAGGGTCCCCAGAGAGCCCCACCTTACATCAGGATCCCCAGAGAGCCCCCCTTACATCAGGATCCCCAGAGAGCCCCCCTTACATCAGGATCCCCAGAGAGCCCCCCTTACATCAGGATCCCCAGAGAGCCCCCCCACTTACATCAGGATCCTCAGAGAGCCCCCCTTACATCAGGATACCCAGAGAGCCCCCCTTACATCAGGATCCCCAGAGAGCCCCCCTTACATCAGGATCCCCAGAGAGCCCCCTTACATCAGGATCCCCAGAGAGCCCCCCTTACATCAGGATCCTCAGAGATCCCCCTTACATCAGGATCCCCAGAGAGCCCCCTTAGATCAGGATCCCCAGAGAGCCCCCCTTACATCAGGATCCCCAGAGAGCCCCCCTTACATCAGGATCCCCAGAGAGCCCCCCTTACTTCAGGGTCCCCAGAGAGCCCCCCTTACTTCAGGGTCCCCAGAGAGCCCCCCTTACATCAGGATCCCCAGAGAGCCCCCCAATTACATCAGGATCCTCAGAGAGCCCCCCCTTACATCAGGATCCCCAGAGAGCCCCCCATTTACATCAGGATCCTCAGAGAGCCCCCCACTTACATCAGGATCCCCAGAGAGCCCCCTTACATCAGGATCCCCAGAGAGCCCCCCTTACATCAGGATCCCCAGAGAGCCCCCCTTACATCAGGATCCCCAGAGAGCCCCCCCTTACATCAGGATCCCCAGAGAGCCCCCCTTACATCAGGATCCCCAGAGAGCCCCCCTTACATCAGGATACCCAGAGAGCCCCCCTTACACCAGGATCCCCAGAGAGCCCCCCACTTACATCAGGATCCTCAGAGAGCCCCCCTTACATCGGGGGGGGGGGTTGCGGTTCCTGACAATTACATTGCCCCGGAACTGCTGAATATAGATAAGAACTTGTGCCTGATAACATTACCTAGTCGTGTTCCTCCCCCGGCCCCGAGAAAATGGAGCCCGGAGCCAACCCTAGGTAAGAGACTCGGGGCTATGGGCCCCAGATTCGGGGCTATAGCCCCAGTAGCCACACCCTAGCAACGCCACTGGCAGGCAGCATCCTGATTGGGATTTGAACCAGAGACCCCAGTGTTTCAAGGCAGTAGTTCTAACCATTATGCTGCTGTGCTTATCCTTAAACCTTTGTGCACTGAGCCTCTAATGTCCAGTAGCTTTTGGTATCCAATCTACATTGCTAGAATGTGTACCCAGATGGCAGGATTTTACTTCACTTCTATTATCAAAGAGACCCTGTCACTAGTTCACACTTTATCATTTGAATGTTTTTTTTTTGTTTGTTTTTTATATTTGCATTACAAGCCCTGCAAGGTTCGTTAGGGATCTGACACTTCCGGGAACAGGAGCGGCCACCCATAAGGGGTGTCACCCTCCTAGTTTGCAGAGACTCGTAGGTTTCTATGAGATTTTTTTTTCAAGCCGCATGATTAGAGCCTGAGGCTCTAATTGGTTTGAAAAAGGTTGGGCTCTGCACCCCAAACCCACCCACTTGTGACACTAGCGAATCGATATTCGCTATTGTCTTCCGTCTTCTCCTCCCGGCCAATCAGGACAGGAGCAGGATCGGGCTGGCCGGGAGGAGAAGCCAAGGAAGCAAAGGATGGGCTTAGTATGGAGGACCATGGAGGGGTTAGTGCGCGGGGACCGTGGAGGGGTGAGTGCGCGGGGACCGTGGAGGGGTGAGTGCGTGGGGACTGTGGAGGGGTGAGTGAGTGGGGACCGTGGAGGGGTGAGTGCAGGAGCACCATGGAGGGGTTAGTGTGAGGGGACCATGGAGGGGTGTGTGCGTGGGAACTGTGTAGGGGTGAGTGCAGGGGGACTGTAGAGGGATGAGTGCAGGAGAGCCATGGAAGGGTTAGTGTGAGGGGACCATGGAAGGGTGAGTGCATGAGAACTGTGGAGGGGTTAGTGCAGGAGCGCCAAGGAGGGGTTAGTGTGGGGGGACCATGGAGGGGTGTGTGCGTGGGAACTGTGTGGGGGTGAGTGCGGGGGCACCGTGGAGGGGTGAGAGCGGGGGGACCTCGGAGGGGTGAGTGCAGGAGCGCCATGGAGGGGTTAGTGTGGGGGGCCATGGAAGGGTGAGTGCATGGGAGGACCGTGGAGGGGTGACTGTGGACCTGGGGGGGGTTTGTTTGCCGCCCCTCCCCAGAAAGTTTAGCACCAACCGCCACTGTCCCGCAGTGTCAGATCCTAATATCTGAGGACTTACCTCCGCTAGGTCAGGACATCCGGCAAAGCTTTCATGAAGCAGCTCAGCTTCAGGATACATTTTTCAAGATTTGATTTAACACCAAGAAACAAATTAGGGGAAATCCAAAACGTTGTTCCTAAATCAAGAGACGAGGGGAAATCTTCCAATGGGTGAAGCTGTTCCTCTGAAAACTGTCTAAAAGAGCTATTCTTCCCACTTTGGGAGATTTCTTCTAATTTCCTAACGAATTTCCGGGACAGGAACTCAATGGAAATTTCTCCAATGGTATGCAGACAGAATAAAAAGCACTTCCCTACTCTATCCAAAACTGAAAAACATTTAGGTCATACACACACTTTTTTTGTGGTAGGTAGCCCTTGCTGCAGCCTCTAAGCCTGGAATTTGTTACAAAACGAAGTTACAGTGTTGAAGTGTAAGCACTGGGGGAGAGGAGACTGAGGAAATGCTCCCTCCTGCCTGCAGCAGACTGATGACATCATCTCAGCCTAGGCAAAGTCACTGGACTGGAGCCCAGGCACGGCTTTTGAATAACACACAGGTGGATCTTTTCTGAAACACAACACTGTTACTGCACATTACAGCACGTCAGGAATGTATTCATGCATTCTCTTTTGCTTTTGTTTCTGCTGAGACAGCACCATGTAGGTCTTGCCAAAGGCAGCTGGCATTTGACATCTTTTTCACAGCGTCTGCACTGCCAAGATACACAAACAGTGAACTTTGGCCCTAATTTGCTCGCCTCCATCTGAAAACAATGCAGGAAACTGACTACAATGGCAATAGCTGCCATCATTAATGGGACATTATCAGACAATTTAAAAGTCCCTGCTTTCTTTTAATGGATTAGGTTCCCTGGACGTTATTGAATTATTAGGCGCCACAGCAAAATCGGCAGGAATGCCTGAATGAAGTTGTATATTGTGAATGCCCAAATCCAAAAGGTTCAACCATGGATCCTGTTCTAGAGTCCAATCTAGAGGCATAAGTAAAAAAAACAACTGGGCCCTCCCTGGCAGAGCACCTGGACTGGGCCCTCCCTGGCAGAGCTCCTGGACTGGGCCCTCCCTGGCAGAGCACCTGCACTGGGCCCTCCCTGGCAGAGCAACTGGACTGGGCCCTCCCTGGCAGAGCACCTGGACTGGGACCTCCCTGGCAGAGCACCTGGACTGGGACCTCCCTGGCAGAGCTCCTGGACTGGGCCCTCCCTGGCAGAGCACCTGGACTGGGCCCTCCCTGGAAGAGCACCTGGGCTGGGCACTCCCTGGCAGAGCACCTGGACTGGGCCCTCCCTGGCAGAGCTCCTGGACTGGGCCCTCCCTGGCAGAGCTCCTGGACTGGGCCCTCCCTGGCAGAGCTCCTGGACTGGGCCCTCCCTGGCAGAGCTCCTGGACTGGGCCCTCCCTGGCAGAGCTCCTGGACTGGGCCCTCCCTGGCAGAGCTCCTGGACTGGGCCCTCCCTGGCAGAGCACCTGGACTGGGCCCTCCCTGGCAGAGCACCTGGACTGGGCCCTCCCTGGCAGAGCTCCTGGACTGGGCCCTCCCTGGCAGAGCTCCTGGACTGGGCCCTCCCTGGCAGAGCTCCTGGACTGGGCCCTCCCCGGCAGAGCACCTGGACTGGGCCCTCCCCGGCAGAGCACCTGGACTGGGCCCTCCCCGGCAGAGCTCCTGGACTGGGCCCTCCCTGGCAGAGCACCTGGACTGGGCCCTCCCTGGCAGAGCTCCTGGACTGGGCCCTCCCTCCCAGCACACCATTGAGGAGGCCGGTCACCAGTCCCGCAGCTAAGCAGCTTGCATGTAATCGCACCGTCTGCGTCTAGGGATGATCATTTACAGGCGATCGCTGCATGAGCGAATACTTGCAAGCAGTCGTGATTAGCTGCAGGAGCCAGCAATCTCCCATTGCTTCCAATGTAGAAAAAAAGAAAATACCCCCCTAATTGGGATTTTAACGGTAACAACACCACTAGGTATCATAAAAGAAAAAAGTTTTATTGGTACATGTAAAATGATCAATCACACATGTAGTGATCTGTTAAAAACAAAGCAGAAAAACACATAGTGAATTCATAGCAAGCATACAAAAATTTATTCTAAATAGTGTATTTTATTTTTATTTATTATTTCTTTTTTTTATGGTTGAACTGGATGGACTTGTGTCTTTTTTTGGCCTAGCTAACTATGTAAGTGTCACCCTCCAAAGTCCAAAAACAACTCTTCAGTACTCCACGCGTTTCGTCAGGGGTATTAGATAGGAGAATGTATTATTCAAATATTTGTCAAAATTGGATAAGATAATGGATGCGACGTTCAATGAGCTATGCAAGCAGGAATCACAAGGATCACTGCAGAGGATGGCGTCAGTGGAGATCTCCAACAACGCTCCCAAAGGCCAAAGACCGGGTGTCCCACGGAGGTCCCCCACACTGGTCGCAAATCACAGATGGTATAGGAAATAAAAAACAGGGGCGTGTAATAGATATGATAGGTATCATGATGTGAGCCTTGGCATGGCTCTTCTTCGTGCTTAACTCCTTTAATAACGGGCACATACACCCCCTTCTTGCCCAAGCCAATTTTCAGCTTTCAGCGCTGTCGCTGTTTAAATGACAATTGCGTGGTCATGCTACACTGTACCCAAACAGAATTTTTATAATTTTGTTCCCACAAATAGAGCTTTCTTTTGGTGGTATTTGATCACCTCTGCGTTTCTTATTTTTTGCTAAACAAATAAAAATAAACCCAATATCTTGAAAAAAGAAAGGTTTTTCTTTTGTTAGAAAATGTTGTAAATAAGTAAGTTTTCTCCATCACTGATGGGCACTGATAAGGCGGCACTAATAAGGCAGCACCAATGAGGTGGCCCTGATGGGCACTGATAAGGCAGCACCAATGAGGTGGCACTGATGGGCACTAATAGGAGCTGAGACCACAGCGAGCAGCATTGGAGCTCTGGAAGATATCTTCCTAAAGCCCAATAAACCTGTTAAAGAGGAAGTAAACCCTAATATGGGTTTACTTCTTCTTTGTTTCCCTGCAAAGGTAAGGCCCCTTTTCACACTGAAGCGTTTTTCAGGCGCTACAGCCCTAAAAATAGCGCCTGTTCAGTGCCTGAAAAAAGCGGGTCCTTTCACTCCTGTGTGTTTCCAGAGGGCTTTCACACTGGAGCGGTGCGCTAGCAGGACGGTAAAAAAAAGTCCTTCTAGCAGCATCTTTGGAGCGGTGAAGGAGCCGCGTATTCACCGTTCCTACCCATTGAAATCAATGGGGCAGCGCGGCTATATACCGCCGGCAAAGCGCCGCTGCAGCGCTAGCGGCCGAATACCGCTGCTAAAACGACGGTAAAGCATCGCTAAATATAGCGCTGCTTTACCGCCGACGCCCGCACCGCCCCCAGTGTGAAAAGGGCCTAAAGCATAATGGGCTACTATGCATAAAGGACATTTTAAAATAAAATCTGTTTTCATTAAATGCCTTATTTTAGACCCAGTGATGTCATCACTGGGTTCCTGTTCTTCTCTATTTGGTGTGGGCAGATCACAGCTGGTGGGAGGGGCGGGCAGGGTGGTGTATATAGCTTCCTGCCTCAGTATTCCTCTCAAGAACCCTCAGCCCTGCAACAAGCAGTGGGCTGGCTCTTTCGCAAACAGGGCAGCAGAGAGAATTCGGGATTAGCACTTCCGCAGAAACATTTGCTCCTATGGGAATAAAGCAATTCCCAGCTGTCAAAATGACAGCCAGGTGTTGCTGGTAAAAGAGGCTGGGGAGGGTGTGGGAAAGCAGGGGCTGGCTGTACTACATATGACCAAAGTGATTGGATGAAGTTATTTTGACTTACATTAAAACAAAGTCCTCCAGCACTGCACTGTCACTGCTGAGAGGGCTTCCATCTTCCCCTGGTCTTTAACCAAGTTCAAAGCCTCCGGCTACATGAGTGGCCAGGGGCGCGATGACATCGTTTACGGCTCTGAAGGGCCCAGCACGGTATGCCAGACCTTAGCATACACCGGTGACTTCACTGGCTGCATGCACTATAACATTTCTGCTAAACAGTGCAAGTTTAGGTGATATTCACAGTATAAGTGGTAACACAGAGTTTACTACTACTTTAAAGGTTTGCTTTCAGGTTTTTTTTTTTTTACTGCTCCTGTTCTACAGGATGTTACATACAGTACAACTCAAATTAAAACTCTAGCGATCGCGGCGATATCTCACATGTGTGGTTTGAACACCGTTTTCATATGCAGGCGCTACTGCCGTATGCGTTTGCTTCTTCACCGCGAGCTCGGCGGGGCGGGGCATGTTTAAAAAAAATATATATTCTTATTTATTTTACCTTTTATGTTTTATTTTTACACTGTTCTTTTAAAAAAAAAAAAAAAGTGTCACTTTTATTCCTATTACAAGGAATGTAAACATCCCTTGTAATAGAAAAAAAAGTATGACAGGTCCTCTTAAATATGAAATCTGGGGGTCAAAAAGACCTCAGATCTCATATTTACACTAAAATGGGAAAAAATGAAAAATTGTAATAAAAAAAAAAAATGGCCCTTTAACCACTTCAGCCCCGGACCAATTGGCAGCCAAAGGACCAGGCCCCTTTTTGCGATTCGGCACTGCGTCGATTTAACTGACAATTGCGCGGTCGTGCGACGTGGCTCCCAAACAAAATTGGCGTCCTTTTTTTCCCACAAATAGAGCTTTCTTTTGGTGGTATTTGATCGCCCCTGCGGTTTTTATTTTTTGCGCTATAAACAAAAATAGAGCGGCAATTTTGAAAAAAATGCAATATTTTTTACTTTTTGCTATAATAAATATCCCCAAAAAATATATAAAAAAAAAATTTTTTTTCCTCAGTTTCGGCCGATACGTATTCTTCTACATATTTTTGGTAAAAAAAAATAGCAATTAGCGATTATTGATCAGTTTGCGCAAAAGTTATAGCGTTTACAAAATAGGGGATAGTTTTATAGCATTTTTATTAATATATTTTTTTTTACTAGTAATGGCGGCGATCAGCGATTTTTATTGTGACTGCGACATTATGGCGGACACATCGGACATTTTTGACACATTTTTGGGACATTTGTCATTTATACAGAAATCAGTGCTATTTAAATAGCACTGATTCCTATGTAAATGACAGTTGTAGTGAAGGAGTTAACCACTAGGGGGCGGGGGGAGGAGTCAGTGTGACGTGTGTTTTTTTTTACAGTAGGGGGGCGTGGCTGTACGTCTGACGCCATTGATCGGCGTTCCCGATGACAGGGAACCGCCGATCACTGACAGTCAGTGTAGGAAGCGTGGGGAGAGGTTTGTTTACACAAACCTCTCCCCGTTCTTCAGCCCCGTAACCCGATCGCGGGACACCAGCGGCGATCGGGTCCGCTGGTCCCGCGGCCGGGGTCACGGAGCTCCCGACCGGGTCGCGAGCGCGCCGCTGGCGGCGCGCGCGCGACCCACAGGCAGGCACATGCACGATCACGTAGAGGTACGTGATTTTGCCTGCCCGTGCCATTTTGCCGACGTATATCGGCGTTAGGCGGTTGGGAAGCGGTTAAGATCTATGGGCAAAAGTGATGTTTTGACGTCGATTCCGCCCTGAAACAATATGGAGACGGGTGGGGGTCATCTTCCCCTCACTCATCTCAATGTCACACAAGGGGAAACATCCGATCGCCTCCGCCACTGCCGATGGCTCCGGTAAGCGGCGGAGGGCACCAGAGCGCGGCGTGAGGGGGGGGGGCGTCGTATAACGACGGTGGGCGGCCCAAAAGTGGTTAAATTACCTTTATGACTTTAGCACACTTGCTGTGTTGCCTGCATAGCACAAAAGAGAAGTTTGGGAATTTGAAAAAAAATAAAAATTCATACTCACCTAGTTGGATGCAGCATTGACCAAGACTAAGAACTCAGTGATCAAAGGCCGCTGATTACTCAGTTCTCAGTCATCAGTGAACAGAGAGCCGGTGACTGTCAGTGCTCTTGCCCCTCCAGCGCTCACTAGAGCATCGGGCTGTGGAGGGGGGCGGGAGTGGCTGGCTCAGGCTCTTAGCAACTTGCGAGACCTTAAGCCCCTTTTCACACAGACAGTTTTTTGTAGGTGGACCAGGTTGGAAGGTCCATGCAATCCTATGGACAGGCAGGTGTCTATTTACACCTGCCTACATCCAAGTCCATTTCCTCCCGGCCGCCCATAGAGAGTGGGCTCTGTCTGTGTCCCCTCTGCAGAAACTGAGCAGACACGGATGTGTCATCTGTCCACTCTGCTCCTAACTGGAACTGAATCTGCCCCGAAAAAGGGAAAAAACTACAGCGAAAAAGGGAAAAAAGATTCCAAAAAAGGGAAACGTTTTTTTTTTTGTTTGTTTTCTTCTTTTGGGTTTGTTTTTGTTAGTATGTATAATGTATTTGTAAGATGTTTTGGTGGTATGACAATACCATAAATGTATGTATATATGCAGGGGTGGACTGACAACTCATGGGGCCCCCAGGCTATAGGACATTAGGGGGCCCCCCGGGCAATCAGAGATTATGGGGCAACACAGTATAAACACACACACAGTATACAATCACACAGTATACACATACATGTACACACAGTATACACAGACATGTTTCTATTGGCTGAGAAGGTACTGGAGAGGTGGGGCAGCTATAATCTTGGGATTTTTTGACCAAAAGGATGTCGGTAAGGGACATTTCAGAAACAGATGTAAAAAAAAAAACACAAATTTTTACATACTGTCCCTGGTTTTACTGAGGCTGGCAACCCTGATGGGGCCCCCCAGTGGCCCGGGGCCCTCAGGAAGTGCCCGAGTGGCCGAATGGTCAGTCCGCCCCTGTATACATGTCTTTTGTCTAATAACTTTTCAATAAAACTAAGATTGATATACAAAAAAGGGAAAAGTTGAATTGTTGTTTAGAAACTCATATGCCTACACAGCTGGTATTTAAATAGAAACAGCAAATATGGTGTTCTCCTTGATCCCATAGGCCCCTTTACAGTTGTAGCCTTTGCACCCCATGTAGAACATAAGTGAAATCATACTATATAGTATATACATATACATATATATATATATATATATATATATATATATATATATATTTTTTTTTTTTTTACTCACCCTCTTGTAAAGATGCTGCAAACTTTGCTACAAGTATTTTGGGCACCATACACACAAGCTCCTCACAAAGCAGGTGGTCTGGCTGCCGAGACCTAACTTGGAAAACTTCAAAAGTTGAGAATAAATGACTCCACGGCGCTTGCAGCTACAGAGGTCAGCGAGGGCTCATTTAATACTTGTTAAAGCGGAAGAAAACCCATCGCTTTAATGGCTTCAAAAAAAAGTTACGTTCACGGCATGCCGTAGAATGCTAGCTGTCACAATGGTTGTGCTCTCAACCAATCTGTCGAACCATCCAATGGCTGGAGTCATAACTGATCACATGTGCAGCATCATGGCAGTTGAAGATTAGACAGAGACCAAGATGGCAGCTTCCTTGGCTGAAAATGATAGGAGGGTTTACTTCCCCTTTAAGAATATAAAAACTCGAATATTCATAGCTCAGCCGGTTCACTGGATCACTGGTTCACTTTGACATAGGAGATCAAGTTTAACCACAACTGTTAACATTTTTAACTTCTCTTCTTCCCGGAGTTACTCTTTAATGTTGCTCCATTCTCGCTGGGCTTGTTTGTAGCAAAACGAGTCAAAAACCACATTTAAAAAAAAGGGCTTCCCAAATGGATGAAGAGAAAATGGCACGGCACATTGGGCATTTCCGTAGTCGCTCCAGGTTCCATTATTCAGGGGCCGTGTGAGGATACGGGGAAAAAAGCTGGTCTGAACTGAACTGGTCTCAGGGGGTTTGTAAATTGGCATAGCAGAGCATGGCACAGAAAGCGGTTGCTTCTCATGCTAAACACGCATATTTTTTTTTTTTTTTCAGATGTCATCAGAACGGCCCAATCGAAAAAAAAAACCCAAGGCTCTTGTGGTTGACAATGCATCCCATTCTTCTGCTGCCCGTCTTATGTCAGAGACCCTGTTCTGCCTCCCGCGGGCTTTCCGAATCAATTTCCACACTGCGCTGGGCTCGGAGTCTAATCTCCCGTAGAAGCCGCTGCGCTCTGTTAACCGTGATCAAGGGGACGGCTAGTTAACCTGCAATGAGCCCTCTGTGTGGATGTCATTTCAGGTGTTTTAAAATTCACATCAACGTACACAGAGTGCTAAGTATTTTGTCAGTTGACAGTAACACAGTGTTCCATACGGTGAGAACGGCACAAACCAATGTCCCCAGGACCGGTGACAGAGCATGTCCTCAACATGAAGCCACTTAAAGTAGATGTGAACCCGAAATGAATGACGTTTAGTTTACTGTGTGCACGATGAATCATAAACAATTACCTTTTTTTTTTTTTTTTATTAAATACTTTTATTTTTATTTTATTTATTTTTTTAGCTTTTTTGATTCAATGTAGGTTTGTTACATCTCAGTGCTGCCAACGTCCTGAAGCTTCTTTGCAGCCACTTCCTGTCTGCGGGCACTCCAGCGATGGCTCCATTGCTTTTCTCAGGGACGATTTCTTAGGGACGATAGTTAAACCGAGCGCCTAAAAATACGTAATACAAAAAAGTACCTTCGTCCTATCGATTTAAAGAAATGTTTTGTATTGAGGCCACCACAGTGGACTTTAATGGTACCATATAGACAACTTAGAAAGCCGGTAATAAGTAAAAATTAAAAAAAAAATTATATTATATTATATATATTATATAATTATATTATATTAAAATTATATATATTATATTAAAAAAATCTATTAAAAGATATGCCGTATATACTCGAGTATAAGCCGAGTTTTTCAGCACATTTTTTTGTGCTGAAAGTGCCCCCTTCAGCTTATACTGGAGTCAAGCACTTTTCTGCAGCAGAGAATGACATTTTCCGACCCAACTTTGGGGCCACGTATCTCTGGGCCACTTGGTACTAGGAACCCCAAATTTGGTGTGCCAACCCAGTGGAACTAGCACTACAACATATCCAGATGGGGTTCCTAGCACCAAGTGGCCCCGAGATACGGGGCCCCAAAATCGGTTTGGAAAATGTCACTCTCTACTGCAGAAAAGTGCTTGACATTTTCCGGACCGACTTTGGGGCCACTTGGAGCTAGGAACCCCATTTGGATATGTTGTAGTGGTAGTTCCACTGGGTTGGCACATCAAATTAGGATTCCTAGCACCAAGTGGCCCGAGATACGGGGCCCCAAAATCTGTTCGGAAAATATCATTCTCTACTGCAGAAAAGTGCTTGACATTTTCCGAACCGACTTTGGGGCCCCGTATCTCGGGCCACTTGGTGCTAGGAATCCTAATTTGATGTGCCAACCCAGTGGAACCAACACTACAACATATCCAAATTTGGGGTTCCTATCACTAAGTGGCCCGAGATGCAGGGCCCCAAATTTGGTCAACGGTGTCCATCTGCAGCAATGTAATTTCGGGACCCTTTGGGTCCAGAGACCCCAAATTTTGGCTGCAGCTAGGGGGGCATCTAGGAAGTTTGAAGTCCGGGGGACCTATGGCTGCAAATGGGCACAGTGAGGCTGCAAATGGGCACAGTGAGGCTGCAAATGGGCATTGTTGACCCTCTTTTCCACTTACAGTAGCTGCGCATTTCTCACCCTAGGCTTATACTCGAGGCAATACGTTTTCCCAGTTTTTTGTGCTAAAATTAGGTGCCTCAGTGTATATTCGGGTCGGCCTATACTCGAGTATATACAATACATAATTTATTTATTAAAAAAAAAAAAAAAATGTCATTGTTATTTTCTTTTGTAAAACAACTCTATATATCCTATTTCTTTTTTGTCATGACTAATGTGTTTTTCTTTTATTCTTATGCCCCGCACACACGAGCGGATTTTCCGCCGGAAAAATCTTGGATGGTTTTCCCGTCGGAATTCCGCTCAGGCTTGGCTTGCATACACACGGTCACACAAAAGTTCTCTGAACTTTCGACCGCCAAGAACGCGGCGACATACAACACTACGACGAGCCGAGAAAATGAAGTTCAATGCTTCCGAGCATGCGTCAAATTGTTTTTCGAGCATGCGTCAAATTGTTTTTCGAGCATGCACAGGAATTTTGCGCACCAGAATTTGTACAGATGATCAAAATTTCCGATCGGAACTTTTTTCGACCGAAAAATTGAGAACCTGCTCTCAATCTTTTGCTGGCCGAAATTTTGCCAGCAAAAGTCCGATGGAGCCTACACACGATCGCATTTTCCGACCAAAAGCTCTCATCGGACTTTTGCTGGCGGAATTTCCGATCGTGTGCAAATTTTGAGATAACATACTAATGCCCCATTAATATGTTATCTCAAAATTTGCTCTTTAAACATTGTACATATGCAATAAGCTCCTGAAGAAGCGGTGTATTGTCCCGCCAAAACATGTTGAGCACCCTAAATGCAGTCCATACTGGGTGAACTGGTAAAGTCAATACCTACAGTACAGTTGCACCTGAGATAATTTATTTATAAAAAAGCTCTGTAGAATATCTCGGGTACAACTGTAGGTATTGACTTTACCAGTTCACCCAGTATGGACTGCATTTAGCATGCTCAACATGTTTCGGCAGGACAATACACCACTTCTTCAGGAGCTTATTGTATATGTACGATGTTTACAGAGCAAATTTTGACATATCATACTAAGAATAAAAGAAAAACACATATTAGTCATGACAAAAAAGAAATAGGATATATAGAGTCAATTTACAAAAGAAAATAACAATGACAACATTTATTTTATTTATTTTTAATAAACAAATTAAGAAATGTTGTCATTGTTATTTTCTTTTGTAAGATGACTCTATATATCCTATTTCTTTTTTGTCATGACGAATGTGTTTTTCTTTTAATTTTTAATATGTTATCTCAAAATTTGCTCTGTTAACATCGTCCATATGCAATAAGCTCCTGAAGAAGCGGTGTATTGTCCCGCCGAAACATGTTGAGCACGCTAAATGCAGTCCATACTGGGTGAACTGGTAAAGTCAATACCTACAGTTGCACCTGAGATAATTTATTTATAAAAAAAGCTCTGTAGAATATCTCGGTTGCAAGTGTAGGTATTGACTTTACCAGTTCATCCAGTATGGACTGCATTTAGCGTGCTCAACATGTTTCGGCAGGACAATACACCGCTTCTACAGGAGCTTATTGTATATGTACGATGTTTACAGAGCAAATTTTGACATATCATACTAAGAATAAAAGAAAAACACATATTAGTCATGACAAAAAACTGGTAATGTCAATACCTACAGTTGCATTTGACAAAAGAAATGAACAATGACAACATTTATTTTATTTATTTTTTATAAATAAATTATGTATGTCTTTTAATATATTGTTGAATTGAATAAAATCTGATTTTTCATTATTACCGGCTTTCTAAGCGTCTATATGGTACCAATAAAGTCCACTATGGCCTCAATACAAAACACAAAAAATTCTTGATAGTGACAACGGTTGACCATTCCTGAGTAATCTATGTTGAAAGGTCATTGTATAAGTCTGATCATTGGAGGAGAGTACACTGAGTTCCCGGCTTAGCTAGAGAACTGACCATGCTGTGCTCTCCTGCTTAGTATGGTCAGTTTTTAATAAGAAAGCAGAGGGTCTTAGCAGGGACACAAGAGATTTCACACAAAGGAAGCAATGCAAAGAGAACATGAGACTCTCTCATACAAGTACATGGTACAGCAGGCACAGATCAGGGATGTGAAATGTTGGGGTAACAAAGCCTTTAACTGCTTGCTGACCAGTGCATGACGATATACATGGGCACAATGGCAGAGCTGCGCAAATGGGCGTACCTGTACGTCCCCTTTAAGACGCGGAATTGTGGGCGAGCGCGTACTCCGTGACCGTGCCCACAGGTCCCGCGGACTCGATGCCCGCCGGTGTCCCTGGATCGTGTCACAGAGCGGCAGAATGGGGACATTCCTATGTAAACAAGGCATTTTCCTGTTCTGCCTAGTGACATGACAGAGATCACCGCTCCCTGTCATCGGGAGCGGTGATCACTGTCATGTGATTGGAAGCCCACCCCCCCACAGTTAGAATCACTCCCTAGGACACACTTAACCCCTTGATCGCCCCCTAGTGTTAAACCCCTTCACTGCCAGTGTCTTTTATACAGTAATCAGTGCATTTTTATAGCACTGATCGCTGTATAAATGACAATGGTCCCAAAATAGTGTCAAAAGCGTCCGATGTGTCCGCCATAATGTGGCAGCCATGATAAAAATCGCAGATCGCCGCCATTAGTAATAAAATTAATAATAAAAATGCCATAAAACTATCCCCTATTTTGTAGACGCTATAACTTTTGCGCAACTCGATCAATATACGCTTATTGCGATTTTTTTTTTTTTACCAAAAATATGTAGAAGAATACGTATCGGCCTAAACTGAGAAAGAAATTAGTTTTTTTTTATATATTTTTTGGGGGGATATTTATTGTAGCAAAAAGTAAAAAAAATATTGCATTTTTTTTTTCAAAATTGTCGCTTTTTTTTTGTTTATAGCGCAAAAAATAAAAACAGCAGAGGTGATCAAATACCACCAAAAGAAAACTCTATTTGTGAGAAAAAAAGGACGTCAATTTTGTTTGGGAGCCACGTCGCACGACCGCGCAATTGTCAGTTAACTGCTTCCCGACCGCCTCATGTAGATATACGTCTACAGAAAAAGCAGGCAAAAGCACGTACCTGTACGTCCCCTTTAAATGCCTGCCCGTGGGTCGCGCGCCGGTCGGGAGCTCCGTGACCCCGGCCGCGGGACCAGCGGACCCGATCGCCGCTGGTGTCCCGCGATCGGGTTACGGAGCTGAAGAACGGGGAGAGGTCTGTGTAAACAAACCTCTCCCCGCGCTTCCTACACTGCCTGTCATTGATTGGCTGTTCCCGGTCATCGGGAAAGCCGATCAATGACGTCAGACGTCAGCCCCGCCCCTAATGTAAAAAAACACACACACACGTCACAGCCCATAACCCCTCCCCTCCCCCTAGTGGTTAACTCTTTCACTACAACTGTCATTTATACAGGAATCAATGCATTTAAATAGCATTGATTGCTGTATAAATGACAATGGTCCCAAACATGTGTCAAAAATGTCCGATGTGTCCGCCATAATGTCGCAGTCACAATAAAAATCGCTGATCGCCGCCATTACTAGTAAAAAAAAAAAATATTAATAAAAATGCTATAAAACTATCCCCTATTTTGTAAACGCTATAACTTTTGCGCAAACCAATCAATAATCGCTAATTGCGATTTTTTTTACCAAAAATATGTAAAAGAATACGTATCGGCCTAAACTGAGAAAAAAAAAGTTTTTTTATATATTTTTTGGGGATATTTCTTATAGCAAAAAGCAAAAAATGTTGCATTTTTTTCAAAATTGTCGCTCTATTTTTGTTTATAGCGCAAATAAAAGAAAAAAAAAAAAAAAAAAAAAAAACGCAGGGGCGATCAAATACCACCAAAAGAAAGCTCTATTTGTGGGAAAAAAAGGATGCCAATTTTGTTTGGGAGCCACGTCGCACAACCGCGCAATTGTCAGTTAAATCGACGCAGTGCCGAATCGCAAAAAAGGGGCCTGGTCCTTTGGCTGCCAATTGGTCTGGGGCTGAAGTGGTTAAACCGACGCAGTGCCGAATCGAAAAAAGAGCTCTAGGCAGGAAGGGGGGTAAATTCTTCCGGAGGCTGAAGTGGTTAAACATTCAGTTTTATGTTTCTATAGAAGAATTGGAAACAAGCATTTGAATGGTTGCTACGGGCAAAAAACACAAGTTTTTCCCTCTCTGCTGGTGTCTGACAATCAGAAAGACAGTCGTTGACGAGGAGAACTTTTCCACAATAGAGATACTTTTTTGGTTGCATTTGTTTATACGGATCTCTCCAACGTCTTCGGAAAGAAAGACAGAAATATTTGGTTCCTAAAGACTTTGCCGCTATGGGCTATCCTAAAAATAAAACTGTTTATTAAATAGTCCAGCTGCCGAGCCCACATTTTGGTTTCAATATTTTTATTGAAAACAGGAAACTTTTACAGCAGCAGCAAAGGACGGGAGCAGATAAAGAAGATGGTACAAAAATAAGAAAAAAATAAAAGTATACTGCAGATAAACACAGCGATCCAGGGTTCAATATAACACATACCGTATATACTCGAGTATAAGCCGAGTTTTTCAGCACCTTTTTTTGTGCTGATAATGCCCCCCCTCGGCTTATACCCGAGTCAAGCACTTTTCTGCAGCAGAGAATTCAATTTTCCGACCCGAATTTGGGGCCCCTGTATCTCGGGGTCACTCGGTGCTAGGAAACCCCAAATTTGGCGTGCAAACCCAGTGGAACCAACACTACAACATATCCAAAGATCCTAGCCAAGTGGCCCTGAGATACGGGGGCACCAAAGTCTGATCGGAAAATGTAATTCTCTGCTGCAGAAAAGTGCTTGACATTTTCCGAAATTGACTTTGCGGGCCACCGTATCTCGGGGCCACTTGGTGCTAGAAACCCCATTTGGATATGTTGTAGTGATAGTTCCACTGGGTTTGCACACCCAATTTGGGGTTCCTAGTACCAAGTGATCCCGAGATACGGGGCCCCAAAGTTGGTCAACTGTGTCCATCTGCAGCAATGTCATTTCGGGACCCTTTGGGTCCAGAGACCCCAAATTATGGCTGCAGCTAGGGGGCATCTAGGAACCCTTAACTACCAAGTTTGAAGTTCGGGGGACCTATGGCTGCAAATGGGCACAGTGAGGCTGCAAATGGGCATTGTTGACCCTCTTTTCCACTTACAGTAGCTGCCCATTTCTCACCCTAGGCTTATAGTCGAGTCAATAAGTTTTCCCAGTTTTTGTGTGGTAAAATTAGGTGCCTCGGCTTTTATTCGGGTCGGCTTATACTTGACTATATACGGTATATGGAAAAAGGCAGAGTAAAGGAAGCGTACACGTGGCATTATATTGGTTTTCTATAATATTGATCACCATTAATCATATTGTAGTAATTGATGCAAATGTAGCGTAGCGCTACCCCCCCCCCCCCCAGAGGGCTGCTTGATTTTTGGTCCCCCTGGACAGCCAGGCAATAAGCATTTTCCCCAAACATCAGTCAATTAACCAGTCCCTAGGACTTTGTTTTTGTTATTTATTAGGGTGTTTAACTTGGAATTGGGTTAGGCGGGTGATATGGGACGCCCAGAACTGAATTCACAGAAGAACTCTGGGAACAACTTAACTGCTCCCAACTTTTAGAACAGATCCCAGGCTGCACTCCCGCAGGAATAATCACAAGTCCTTACGGGATTCTTAAAGCACAAGTCCCAAGCAGGCACTATGACTGCCACTGAAACCAACAATTGGGCACTATTCCTCTAATGCCGCGTACACACGTTCGGACTTTGTCCGCCGGACCTAGTCCGGCGGATTGTCCGGCGGGACTTTCCCACACACGCCCGGACTTCCGAGCGTGTGATTTGTCCACACACGCCTGGACTTCTCCGGCGGACAATCCGCTGGAAAAAGTCTGCGGGAATGAACGGACTTTCCAATGAGCGTCAAGTCCGTTGATTTCAAAAGTCCGGCGGACTAGCCTACTAACGGCGGGATTGTCCGCCGGACTGCCAAGTCCAGCGGACAATTTTAAAACAAAACTTAAAACCTAGTCCGCCGGGCTTTTGGCGCCAAAAAGTCCGCCGGCGCCCACACACGAGGGGATTGTCCGGTGGACTTGAGTCCAGCGGACAATCCCGCGGGATAGTTCCTTCGTGTGTACGCGGCATAACTGATACCAACGATGGGGCACTATTCCTCTCACTGACACCAACAATGGTATACTATTGTTTCCACTGACACCAACAAAGGTGCATTTTTTTACTCCCACTGATCCCAGGACAATTTCTACTTCCAATGACCACATTCCGGTCCCCCTAAAGTCTGAAGGACAGTGGACCAGCCCTTTGTTCTTACAGTTTGGAGATCCCTGGTCTACATAAAGCCTTAAAGAAGACATGAGAAGCCAGGACGGGAAATATCCTGTGGAGACCTATAAACTTGGCCATGAAGTTTTGGTGTTCCTGCTCCTGTTGGCGTGTTCCCACCCATCCTGTTACTTCCAGCAGAAAATAGAAGTCTAGGAGAGAGAATGCATGATCCCTGCTAATGGCTAAGACATACTCAGACCTGGGAAATCCAGAGCTCTCCCCACCGCAGTATTCGAGTATCCACCAAAAAAACAAAAATCGCTTATGGCTGGGCCTGTCCCCCAAAAGAAAATCTACCGGGGGGCGAACATTTACCTTCATCCTAATTCTTTCATTGCTAATCCGATAAGAAAACAGAGCAGCTTGCAGAGCACATGGGGTTAAAAGCATTGGTGTCACGTCACATCATGATGTGTTAAAATAAGTATATGGTAGGTTGTGCATTGCTATTATCAAGTTGTTTCTTGTGACCTGACGAGAGAAAGGCACAAGTCTTAGTTCTCAATAGCTACAATTATCTACTATTTAAAGCTGCTGAGATAGTTACAGGTTTGCGGCTCTATAATGCACAAGTTGCAGTGCCTCCGTGTAATAATATTCAAGGGTATGAACAGTTGTGATTTGTAATCTAATCTAGTTTCCCAGGAACACCATGAAATGTCACGTACAGTGGGTGTCAATTAAGTGGTTGGCGCCCTGCATAAAAAATTTGTTTAGGTTTTATAAGAGCAGAACTGATGTACAGTATGCGAGTTGTAAGCCAGGGGCTCGGAGGAAAAAAAAGGATGCTGGTAGGGCTCGGGTAAGCAGGTTGTTCTCTTTTGTTGAACGGGTCATTCCTGATACAGTTTACAAATAATATTGGTGAACAATGAAGTCCATAGACATGGGTGTCCGCAGGTAGGGGTAAGGGAGGGCAAGTGCCCCCCCTTGGAATCAGGGATCGGATCAGGAGTGATGACCCCCATCACCCCTCTCTGTCACCCCTCTCTCTCTCTCTCTCACCCCTCTGTCTTTTTCACCCCCTCTCTCTCTGTCACCCCCTCTGTCTCTCGCTCTAAAACTCCTCTCTGTCACCCCCCTGTCACCCCCTCTGTCTCTTTCTGTCACCCCTCTTTCTGTCTCTGTCACCCCCCCCCCCCCCACATGTATGCAGTTTCTGACAGTCTCTTGTGCCATGTCCACAGTCTCTTGAGCCATGTATGCAGTTTCTGACAGTCTTTTGGGCCATGTATGCAGTCCCTGGTCATCTCTTGTGCCATGTCCACAGTCTCTTACAGTCTCTTGAGCCGTGTATGTAGTCACTGACAGTCTCTTGGCCCATGTATGCCGTCTCTCACAGTCTCTTGTGCCATGCATGCAGTCTCTGACAGTCTCTTGTGCCATGTCCGCAGTCTCTTGAGCCATGTATGCAGTTTCTGACAGTCTTTTGGGCCATGTATGCAGTCCCTGGTCATCTCTTGTGCCATGTCGGCAGTCTCTAACAGTCTCTTGGGCCATGTCCGCAGTCTCTGACCATCACATGTACTACGTCTGCAGTCTAGGACTGTGATAATGTGATAATGACATTGTCGAAAAGGGTCAGAGCATGGGTGACCTTAAAATGACAATCACAAGGGCCCTCTAAGATTTAGGGACCCAGCTGTACCAGATGTGGGTCCGAGGGAACCTTCTGCTGTCATCATGGGTGTCCGCAGAACTTTTTTAAGGGGGGGGCGGCATCATTTTAGGTGTCACCCATGCACCGCCCCTTTTCGACAATGTCATTATCACATTGTCATGGTCAGAGACTGCAGACATAGTACAGTCCCTAGGATAAGTAATACTTAATGGCCAACAGGCCCTCTTACCAGACCCAGAGAAACTACAGCAGTTATCCCTACGGCTGGACAATCGCTTACTCTGGATTCCCCGGGGGCGACTCTGGTCAGTAGTGTAGCATGTCTGTACCCTGGTAGTGGCTCAGTCTTTCTCTGGTGGCGCTGGGCAGCGTGGCTCTCTCTCTGGTGGCACTGGGCAGCGTGGCTCTCTCTCTGGTGGCACTGGGCAGCGTGGCTCTCTCTCTGGTGGCACTGGGCAGCGTGGCTCTCTCTCTGATGGTGCTGGGCAGCGTGGCTCTCTCTCTGGTGGCACTGGGCAGCTTGGCTCTCTCTCTGATGGCACTGGGCAGCGTGGCTCTCTCTCTGGCTTCCCCCCAGCACACTCCTCGTTCTTTGTCCTGTAGCACTCTCTCCCTCAGCTTTTTTCCAGGCTGCAGTCTCTCAATCTCTCTCTTGATCGAGCTGTAGCCTCCTCCCTGTGGAAAATGGGGCCGCCAATCTTCGGGACTACATGTCCCATGATGCTCTCCTCTCCTAGTCTCCTTTGATTGGCCCTCAGTTATGGCCAATAGGGAAGGAACGGAGTGGGCAGGAAGCTGGGCGGGAAACTGAGCCGCCGTCTCTTCTCCCTGACAGGAGAAAGGGGGGGCGAGCGGGGGAAACCTCTGACAGCCCGCAGCTCGCCTTTCTCCTATCACAGCGCCACCGATTTCTCTGCTGGACTGAGCAGGGAAGAGAGCCAAAGTCACACTACACTGATGGGGGGGCTTGACAGCACCTTGTCGGTGTCACTCCACTGGTGTGTGGCACCCGGGTGCAGGCTGCCTTCCCCCCCCCCGATAGCAACTGTGCTGAATTTAAAATTTGATTCCGGGGGGGGGGGGGGGAGTGGGGGGACTTGACCCCCCTTGCCCCTACCTGCAGAGGCCCATGGCTGTCATGTAAACTTGGACACTGTTCACTTTTGGGGCAGAAGATAAGACAGTCATCCCGGTTGTTTAACAGCATGAAGCTCCTACAATGCTTGATTGACCAGCATCTACCTTTAGGTGCTCAAATCCACAGGCTCCACTGATAACCGAAAATATAACTTTTTTGGTGTACCTTTAACCCTGGTATCAACCTACATATGCTATATAGGCAACGGTATGTGAACACCGCTCCAAATGATTGGGTTCACGTGGTTCCAATGAAGAGTCCTGGTAATACTAAAGCATATAAAAGCATTTTAGACAGTTGTGCGCTTCCAACCTTGCGGTAACAGTTTGTAGAAGGTCCTCTTCTGTTCCAGTATGACTAAAAACAACCAGCCCCATAAAGGTAGGGTATGACCACTTTGGTGTAGAGGAAATCAAGTGGCCTGCACAAATCCCTGACCTCAACCCTACCTTTGGAATGCATTGTGTTGTGGAAATTTGTATTAATGTACGTTGTCAGATGTCCCCCACTGTCAGTTTTGCAGTAATGCGCTCATGTGAGCGTATTCACACATGCAGACGTTGGAGGAAGACCATTGGCTGCGAAAACCTTCCCGTGGACACGGCAGATCCATTTGCTCTTTTAAGGATGTTCGTTCATGCCTCACCAAGGGACTGGCCACTACATGGCGACTGCATTTAAACTCCTAAGTAAGCAGATCTACGTACATGGGAACCATAGCATAACCATACAAAATGATGGCCCACTGAGCCATGATAGAGTATGGCTTGCGTCATTGGTAGCAGTGGGATTGTGCACACGATCGTGTTCAGAGCCATGTAAATAGTTTTCAAATTGTGAGACACTCTGTGCCTCACAAGGGCGCTTGCCGCATGGCTCTGCACATGACCCTCTGCCCACGTCACTACTGTATTTCTATTTGAATATATACATGTGAGTGAGATTGGTTCTTTTGAAAGAATACAAGTGTCTGATTGGCTGATTCTGAAGCCACCACCTTCCTTTGTTTATTCATGTTGACAGTATAAATAAAAGAGTAAAGCATTTAATGGGAGGATTCTTCTGAGCTCAACGTGATATCAGCATCTGTCTGTGTTACTTGGAGACATAAAAGCGTGCTTTCCCGGCATTATATGAGAGAGTTGTATTTGTGCATTTAAGTGCAAAGAAACTATTTGCTTATAGGGAGAAGCTTATGCCACATACCCACGGTCGGAATTTCCGACGGAAAATGTCCTATCGGACCATGTTGTTGGAAAATCCGACCGTGTGTGGGCGCCATCGGACTTTTTCCGTCAGAATTTCCGTCGGAAAAAATTTGAGATCCTGCTCTCAAATTTTCCGACAACAAAGTCCGATCGGACTTTTTCCAATCGTGTGTAGCGAATTTCGACGAACAAAGTGCCACGCATGCTCAGATCAAATTACAAGACCAAAGCTATTGGCTACTAGCCTCTACGTAGTTCCGTCGTACGCAACGAACGTCACCGCGTTCAGAATGATAGGATTTTCCGACAACTTTGTCCGACCGTGTGTATGCAACACCAGTGTCGGACAAAATCCGTCGGAAAAAATCCGACGGATTTTGTGGTCGGAATTTCCGACCGTGTGTATGGGGCATTAGAATTTCCCTGACAATTGGAATACAGATTGTGAGTCATGTCTTCTCGTCTTTTAGAATGGGATGTCCAGCAAACTCATAGGTGTGAAGGTCAGGGGTCCACAATGTTTCAACCATATGGTGTGTGTATATCTTGTGTTATGGTTTTGACTGACTTGTTAATGCTTTAAACATTTTTTCTTCTATAGCAATGGTCTTAAAGTGGTAAAGTGGTCTTATAGCAGTGGTCTTCTATAGATGTGGCCCTTTCTTTGCCTTTATCTGGCCCTTGGGGCACTATACCTTCTACTGACACCAACAATGGGGCACTCTTCCTCCCACTGATACCAATGATGGGCACCATTCCTTCCACTGACACCACCAACAAGGGCATAATTCCTGCAACTGACACCAACAATGGGACACTCTTCCTCCCACTGATACCAGTGATGGGCACCATTCCTTCCACTGACGCCACCAACATGGGCATAATTCCTGCAACTGACACCAACAATGGGACACTCTTCCTCCCACTGATACCAATGATGAGCACCATTCCTCCCACTGATACCAATGATGGGCACCATTCCTTCCACTGACACCACCAACAAGGGCATAATTCCTGCAACTGACACCAAAAAAATGGGACAATTCCTTCCAATCTAAAAATGTGGCATTGTTCACTCCCACTGACACCAGTACACTTCTACTCCCACTGGCCACAGTCCTGTACCCATGAAGTCTGAAGGACAGTAAACTGGCCCCTTTTTTAGAAAGTCTGGGAACCCCTTTTCTATAGTAAACTGTACATACAATTTGTATTTTTTTTATGTTCATGGAGGCAGCCATATTTACTATATATATATTACTAAACATACAAGCCATGCTTCCTGTTTAATGGTGTAGCACAGCGACTGCTCCCTGCTGCTCCACTGTCTCGGTGTAAGGCCTCGTGCACACTGGGCATTTAGCCCTGATGCATGAAACTCCGGCGTTTAGGTGTGGGTGGAAGACACAGGCGTACCGTCCAACCCTTTTACCCCTGTAAAACTCTAGAGAGGCTGACCAAGTGGTACAAATGTTCATGCGCCTGGGGGACAAATGCTCGGAAGGCAGACTGCTTGCATTCTGGTCAATTGTCCCTGGGCACAACTGCCCCAAACCTAAGTAGCACTTGGTGCACTGTCCAGCGTCGTTCAGCCACAGCTTTCAGTCTCTCATAGAGATTTACAGGTTGCCAATAGCAGGACTGGACTCTACACCTGTACCTTCCAACTTCACCTAGTCTCATCTACCAAGGCTTTATTGTCTGGTGTGCATGAGGCCTAAGTCTATCATATCAGTCTTCTCCACACAGAAGATCCTGTGTGCCTGGTTTGTATCTTAGAGGTTATTCAGCAAGGATGCTACTTGCATTTTTTTCGTTTTTCGTTAAAATTTGTTATATTCGTTCATTCGTTATCGTACGAATGAACAAATGATTCGCTAAAATTTTTAACGAATAACGAAAGTTCGAATCAAACGAATACGAAGACCAACGAAAATCCGAAATAACCAAATTAGAAACAACGAAACTACGAAAGAAGATAATCCGAAAAACGAAAACAGGAACAACGAAAATCAAAATGAACGAAAAAATTTGTGCATTCGTTACTTTTTTTTTTGTTGTTGAATTGGTAATTTTCCGTGTCTCTTACAATGGCGCTGCTTAACGTGCTTCGAATGGATTAAACGAAAAAATTCGTACATTCGTAACTTTTTTTTTTCGATTCGTAATTTTCCGTGTCTCTTACAATGGCGCTGCTTAACGTGCTTCGAATGGATTGAACGAAAAAATTTGTATATTTGTAATTTTTTTTTTTGCGTTTCGTAATTTTCCGTGTCTCTTACAATGGCGCTGCTTAACATGCTTCGAATGGATTGAACGAAAAAATTCGTACATTCGTAACTTTTTTTTTGCGATTCGTAATTTTCCGTGTCTCTTACAATGGCGCTGCTTAACGTGCTTCGAATGGATTGAACGAAAAAATTCGTACATTCGTAACTTTTTTTTTCGATTCGTAATTTTCCGTGTCTCTTAAAATGTAATAATAGCATACACATTACATAAAATTATGAATTATGCTCCAATTACGAATCTACGAAAACAATGTTACGAAAGTACGAATAAATCAATCTAACGAATGTAACTAAATCTACGAAAATACGAATGCGTCCGAATTTGAATAAACGAAAATTAAACTAACAAAAAACGAATCAACGAAAAAATAACTCTTACGAAAATCGAATCGTTACGAATACGAACACCGACGACTTACAAATTTACGAATCGTTACGAATACGAACACCGACGACTTACAAATTTACGAATCGTTACGAATACGAACACCGACGACTTACGAAATTTACGAATCGTTACGAATACGAACACCGACGACTTACAAAATTACGAATCGTTACGAATCAACGGAAACGAAAGAAACGAAACGAAAATAAACAAATTTTTCTATTGTGCACATGTCTACTCCCAGATATACAGCCAGCCGCTATAGGAAGAGCCCACTAATCTACTTAAGGAAATACAGAACAGCAAACATATGTAATAACATTAGTTCCCGTTTCAGGCTGGGGTCCAGGCACCAATTATATTGGTCAGTGCCTGGCTTAGGTTGGTTGCACACGGGTGCAGTATGGACTTAGATCACCTTAAGCAGCAAAAGGACATCACTGAAAAACCATCACAATCCGTCCGGGTAGAAAAGACGCAGTCTCTGGTCACTTGTAGCGTCTGGCGTCCTCCTGGGTGACAGCGCTATCACTTTCCATTAGCTATTGAGACCAAACAGCTGTCAGAGGTCACCCGGGGACAGGATCACTTCATCAATCTGATTTCTTGGATCTACTGTCATCGCATTGTCCGCTGCAGGTTCTCCGAGCTCCAGGTGCAGAGCCCACACAGTACGTCTGCTTTTGTATCTGACATTCATGCAAAATAGTAATTGTAGAATTCTGATGTGTCTTAGGTTCCAAGAACGATAAGGAAATTTAAAGCTGAACTCAGGGCACAAAAAAATAAAAATTCCTCAAAAGCCGCACACAATATACCGTAAATAAAATTTTTTGAACCAAATGCCTTTGCAGACCCAACTATTACTTTGTAAAGGTGGCAGTGACTTTCTCAGCTGGCGGCAGTTACATAGCAGTCATGCACTTAAGACCCCTTTCACACTGAGCCGTGGGCGGCGTCGGCGGTAAAACGCCGCTATTTTTAGCAGCGTTTTACCGTCAGATTTGCTGCGCATTTCAGCCGCTAGCGGGACGATTTTAACCCCCCGCTAGCGGCCGAGAAAGGGTTAAAACCATCCGCAATAGCGGCATTTTGCCGTCAGTGTAGCCGCGCTGCCCCATTCATTTCAATGGACAGGAGCAGTGGAGGAGCGGTAAACACACCGCTCCTTCACCGCTCCAAAGAAGCTGTTGGCAGGACTTTTCCTAACGCCCTGCCAGCGCACCGCTCGAGTGTGAAAGCCATCAGGCTTTCACACTGGAGTCAAAGGAGCAGCAGTTTGAGGGTGGATTGCAGGCGCTATTTTTAACGCTATAGCGTCTGCAAAACACCCTCGGTGTGAAAGGGGTCTTAAAGAAAAGTATGGCTTTAAAAAAAAAAAAATCAATACTCATCTAGATGGCTGCAGCACTGATTTCAACTGCAGCTGTCCCCCGCCACCTCCAAGATCAAAAAACGAAGTAATCAAAGACCACTAATCGCTCAGTTCTTGGTATTCAGCCTGCAGAGAGCGGGTGACTGTCTCTGCCCCTCCAGTGCTCATTAGAGCGCTGAGCTGTGGAGGGGGCAGGAGCGGCTGGCTCAGTATCTCAGTCGCTTACTGAGAGGCTGAGCCACCTACCGGGACTTTTCCCAAGCCTGGATCGGCTGAGTGATGCCAGCCGACAGTGGGCTTTAGCCCTCTGTTTAGCTGAAAATGCAGAACAAACTGCACTCCTGTGATCCATAGGAGAAGCATAACCAAAATAGCTTTGGCTATACTAAAAGAGACGTTTGAGAAAAACCTGAAAATTTATATTCACCTAGGTGGATGCAGCATCTGTCTCCCACCGCCTCTACACCGATAACTGAAGAGATGTTCAGTGAGCATGGAGTGGTCACTGTCAGTCACCGGCTCTCTGCTCTGCCCTTCCAGCACTCACTGGAGTGCCAGGCTGTGGAGGGGGTGGGAACGTTTGGCCTTAGGGTCTCAGCTGCTCAACGAGAGGATGAACCAGCTGGCGGTCCAGGCATCTAGGAGGATCCCAACATTAAAGTTGGAATCTCTTGTTGGAGTCTGGTGGATCTGTCTCCCACCGCCTCTACACCGAGAACTGAGAAGATCTTCAGTGAGCATGGAGTGGTCACTGTCAGTCACCGGCTCTCTGCTCTGCCCTTCCAGCACTAACTGGAGTGCCAGGCTGTGGAGGGGGTGGGAATGGTTGGCCTTAGGGTCTCAGCTGCTCAATGAGTGGATGAGCCAGCTGTCAGTCCAGGCATCTGGGATGATCCCAACATTAAAGTTGGAATCTCTTTAGAGTCTGGACCAGCTGAGTGACGTCAGACAACAGTGGGCTTTAGCTCCTGTGATTTCCAGGAGAAGCAAGCCAAAAGAGCTTTGGCCCTACTTCTTTAGCATGAAAAATACTGTATGTCTGATGACAAGTCTAATTAACCTGATGAAAAACATTTATACAAATCTGTAGCATGGGAAAGATACATATACAGAGAGATAAAGTTGCTGCACACCCGGATAATATAGTATGGGAAGGTAGCAGCAGAGTAAATGAGTAATAAGGGATTCAAGAGGTAGTGTTTGATTGATAAAAACTTATTAGCGTACAAAGTTTACCAAAGAGGTTAAAATATGAGCTCAGCAAGGGGGTATACCCAAGGGATACACATTTTACAACATTGAAATATTCATGACATTATATAGCAAACATGTCTGATAAGACACTGACGCGTTTCGACCCATTTCTTTAGGGTCTTATTCAGAGGATAGATTTGTTGCAAAGAAAATACATTTAGCATATCCAATGGAAAAAACGCACATACGATCATATAGACGCAAACAATAGCCATCTCATACATTTACCTATGTGCATACTGGGGGGGAACTCCCAGACAAAATTCCCATGAAAGACTGTCAGATAGTCCCGCGCACTTATAGACCAGAAGATGCCCCAAGGCTGGACGGGACCCCGCCCCGTGCGACTTACAAGGAGTCACACAAAAGTACAAATCTGTACACAAGCTATGTGAGAGAGTCAGCTCTACAGGATTCGGGGGGTTTGTCCCCCCCCCCCCAAAAAAAAATAGGTTGTAGTTAGGGATGCACCGATGCCACTTTTTTGACACCGAGTACCGATAATTGATATCATGTACTCGCCGATACCAATTACCGATACCTATTGCCCACGAAGACGGGTGGTTTGGGAGGTGGCGGGGGGGTTGTTGTCTGGGAGCCAGGTGATGGCAGGGTGGGAGGGGAGGGGTAAGTGAGGGCAAGGTAGTTGAGGGTGAAATAGGTATTGTGGTGTGGGAGAGTTAGATGGAAAAGGCTGTGATCGCTGGGGGGGGGGGGGGGACAGCAGGCCTGGTACAGGAGACAGTCAGAGACTGCAGGCATGGTACAGGAGACAGTCAGAGACTGCAGGCATGGTACAGGAGACAGTCAGGGACTGAAGGCATGGTACAGGGAGAGAGCCCCGCTGCTCAGTACAACAGGATACCGTCCATACAGTGTTATCATACAGAGCCTCCCTGTTCTCTGCCTCAGCATCCAGCCAGGGAGAGCCCGGGGAGGAGGGAGGTAAGCAGAAAGGAAACAACGCTTGTGGACCGTTAGGATGGGCGGGCCTGCACCTAGCGATGCCAATGGGAGGAGGAGGCGGGGAAGGCACTGTCCAGAGGGGAGGAGGAGGCGGGGAAGGCACTGTTCGGAGGGGAGGAGGAGGCGGGGAAGGCACTGTCCGGAGGGGAGGAGGAGGCGGGGAAGGCACTGTCCGGGGGGGAGGAGGAGGCGGGGAAGGCACTGTCCGGGGGGGAGGAGGAGGCGGGGAAGGCACTGTCCGGAGGGGAGGAGGAGGCGGGGAAGGCACTGTCCGGAGGGGAGGAGGAGGCAGGGAAGGCACTGTCCGGAGGAGGCGGGGAAGGCACTGTCCGGAGGGGAGGAGGAGGCAGTCCGCTCCCAAGCGACGTCACTTCCGGTATAGGTTTCCGGTATCCGGTATCGGAGCATTTTCGCGAGTACCGATACTCGCGAAAATGGCTAGTATCGGCACCGATATCGGTATCGGTGCATCCCTAGTTGTAGTTTTATATTTTCTACGTCTTTTATGATATTCTACGTATCCTGCATGCATACTGTGCAAGTTATTTGTTACTTGCCCCTTGCACACGAGGACCTTCTAGGAGCAGTGTATCCCTCCTCCATTCATTCCTGAACCCATGTACTTCTCAGTACAGCGTTCAACCCTGTCCAACCCCAGCCTGCTATAGACCTGAACACAGGGCTCAAGTCCTGCGGGAACGCATGGGAACGGAGTTTCTGTACTTTTTCCACAACAGGAACTCAGTTCCCGTTAGCAGCAGTGTCCTGCAAGACTTTGAAGTATGCAAGCTGTGTGGCAGGTGCTACACCAGCAGCCGCCGACACAGCTCGCAATAGTAAGTCCCGCACACCTGACCATTCAGGTATTGCCAGTAGGGGGCCCCATGACATCTTCCGCTTCGATCTACCTGTCAATCACAGCTAGCTGACAGGTAGATCAGGTCCCTGCTGCTAAGAGATTGTATTTAGTCAGACCTCTCGTGATGCGCTCCTCCCCGCCGGCCCCTCTTGATTTGCTGTCTCCTCAACCCCCCCCCCCCCCCAGTCTCCTGCATACTTGCTCTGTGTGTTCCGCTGAATCCCCCCCTCCTCTATCTTCAGTGCCATATGATGAGAGAACCCAGAGGAGGAGCACAGCTATTCTGCTCACAGGACATGCAGGGAGAGAGGTGAGCTGAGGGAGGAACATCAGTTTGGGGTGGTAAGCTGAGCACAATACCTGGCAAAGTTTAATGCCAGGAGAGAAGTTTATGTGGAAATATGTGAAGGGTTGGAATAGCAGCGAGTGTGTGTTGGAGCCCTGCAGAGTTTGCAGCCCCCCCAAGCTAACATACATCTCCTAAGCAGGAACACATCACTATCTCCCCAAGCATTCTGTCCAGATAATGTGCAGTTCATTTATGACCTTTCCGTTTAACCCTGCGTTATCCAAACTCTGTTCAATGAAAAGTGTAAACTCACCACATAAACACTCTATATACAAAATAAAATTCCCCAATAAAGATCAGAACATGATGTTCACATTTGCATTGAAGCGCAATTGAATGAATGCTGATTATTCAGAGAATTACCGTATTTATGTTTATTGAGGATTTTTTTTTTTTAATGTACTAACAATTAAGCTTCATACACACAATACGAAAATTGGATGAAAAATATCACTTTTGAAGTGTTCGTGCATATGAGATGAGCGTATCATTTTTTTTTTTGGTGGGCGCGTGGATCTTGGGTGGGAGTTCCCACACTTTTTTCCCCAGGACTTGACCCCTGCCTGAACAGACTGCAAGCAGCTAGGGTGGACCATGTACCCGTCCCTCTCGGGTGTAATAAAACTCAGGGAGGGATGCACTGCACTTAGACAGCACTGTGTGCAAAGGGCCTTAGCCTGCCTGCAGTTTTTACAAATGCAGGAATCTACTTCTACTTTTGTGACTCAGTCTTTGCAATGTAATGTCTCAAATTTGTCCCGATTGCTGTAAGTTTTAAAAAAGAAAATGTATTGGAAGAAAACAAACATACTTTCAATCCCTCTGTTTTTATTATGCACATTCCGATGAAGGAAGTACATTCAACATGAATCCCAATGAACCACATGTGACCCGTGGGCTGCCTTCCCAGGAAGGGAGTGTACAAGACTTTGAACTCGCTCCCTATAAAGTTGTGTGGCAACTCGTCTATCCGGAGTCCAGTGGCTGCAGTGAGCCAGGATCTGTTCCCTCGCCGAAAAAACATACAACCAAATTAGTCATCAATTTGAAAGAATTTCAGCTCTGGTTTAACTCATTAAACTCGGATTTGGAAGCAATTCAAAATGTCCTAATTCATTCATCTTCATCATGTTACTCCTGATACAAAACAGGATCGTAGCTTCCTGTAAGCTGCTTTTCGACGTTCCTCCCAGACCATCTCCCGCCATTGTTCCACAAACAGCATATCAGGCAACATATATACAGGACAAAGCTGTCTGCTGGAATAAAAACACTGGTTTAATGCTTTGCCTACAGATTTACACTATATGGCCAAGGGTTTGTGAATATCTGACCATCAAACCTACAGTATCTCTACAAAAGTGAGTACACCCCTCACATTTTTGTAAATATTTAATTCTATCTTTTCATGTGACAACACTGAAGAAATGACACTTGTCTACAATGTAAAGTAGTGAGTGTACAGCTTGTATAACGGTGTAAATTTCCTGTCCCCTCATAATAACTCAACACACAGCCATTAATGTCTAAACACCCCTAAGTGAAAATGTCCAAATTGGGCCCAAAGTGTCAATATTTTGTGTGGCCACCATTATTTTCCAGCACTGCCTTAACCCTCTTGGGCATGGAGGTCACCAGAGCTTCACAGGTTGCCACTGGAGGCCTCTTCCCCTCCTCCATGATGACATCACAGAGCAGGTGGATGTTAGAGACCTTGCGCTCCTCCACCTTCCGTTCCACAGATGCTCAATAGGGTTTAGGTCTGGAGACATGCTTGGCCGGTCCATCACCTTTACCCTCAGCTTCTTTAGCAAGGTAGTGGTCGTCTTGGAGGTGTGTTTGGGGTCTTATCATGTAGGAATACTGCCCTGCGGCCCAGTCTCTGAAGGGAGGGGATCATGCTCTGCTTCAGTATGTCACAGTACATGTTGGCATGCATGGTTCCCTCAATGAACTGTAGCTCCCCAGTGCCGGCAGCACTCATGCAGCCCCAGACCATGACACTCCCACCACCATGACACTCCCACCACCATGACACTCCCACCACCATGCTTGACTGTAGGCAAGACACACTTGTCTTTGTACTCTCCTTGGACCAATATAACTTTGCATATACTTGCCGATACCTCTGGAAGATGAAAATCGGTTTAGAAAGCACCGCTACGCCAGTGATCTCCACTAGCTGGGGGGGTTCTGTGCTGAGCAGCTGCCCTGTTGGACTTTGAACACAGGAGGTCACCTGCTTGGTGAAGGCACATTCAGAGGTTGGTTTGCATTTTCTCGAATTAATGCAATGCATTCTCTGATTGGACGAGGTGGGAAGAGGTAGACAGCTGATGATATGATGATCTTGACCTAGTTCATTCGGAGAATTCTTTACATTCATTGAGAAAACGCAAAGTGTTCTCTGAATGTTGTCCATGCCGAGTGAGCCATCTTCTGTGTTCAGAATGCAGCAGGGCAGCCACTGGGCACCGGACCTGGAAGCTAGCAGAGAAAACTGGAGTAGTGGTGCCACTTACAGTGATTTCCAGCTTCTAGAGCAGGGGTCTCAAACTAGTGGCCCTCCAGCTGTTTTGAAACTACATATTCCATCATGCCTCTGCCTGTGGGAGTCACGCTTGTAACTGTCAGCCTTGCAATGCCTCATGGGACTTGTAGTTTCACAACAGCTGGAGGGTCGCCAGTTTGAGACCCCTGTTCTAGAGGGATCCGCCAGCTATGGTATATGCATAGTTACACTGGTCCAAGCTGGACCAATGGAACTATGTAAACATATTCATAACTGAAATTCATCTTTAAAGTGGAAGTAAACTCCTAGGCATGACATGACTACCTATAGGTAAGCCTATAATAAGGCTTGCCTATAGGTAATGTAAATATCTCCTAAACGCACCATTTAGGAGATATTTACTGTACATGCAGCCATGGCGTCACCGGGGCATGTGCTGTGAAGGACCGGCCACCTGGGCCACTCCTTCAAAGTCATGTGCCATAAATGTGAGCGGCCAGAGCTGCGAACCCGGAAGGAAGACCAGGTGAAGATGGAAGCCCTGTCGTCGGTGACAGCACATCGCTGGAGGGCTTTGTTCTAAGGTAAGGTTCAAAAAATGTGCTATTATGCGATGCATACTAGCACATTATAACTTTGCCTTGCGGAAAACAAAAATCGCCAGCGGATTACTATCGCTTTAAGCATACAAGGCACTCGTACACTTACTACCTTGTGGTGACAGTTTGATGAAGGCCCTTTTCTGTTCTAGAATGACTATGCCCAAGTGTACAAAGCCAACTCCATAAAAACATGGTTTTACGAAGAGGAACTTGAGTGTCCTAACCTTAGCTCTACTAAAGACCATTGGGATGAATCAGAATGCAGATGGTAAGCCAAGTCTTCTGGCCCAACATCAGCGCCACCTGACCCCACAAATGGTCTTTTGGCTGAATGCCACAGGCACACTTCAAAATCTTTTGGAAAAAAAAAAAACCTTCCTAGAAGAATGGATACTGATATAGTCACAAAGGGGGGGGGGGGGGTTAGCTGAAGGCAGCTCCATTTTAATATTCATGGTTTTGGAATCAAATGTCCAAAAAGCTCATCAAGGTGTGATGGTCAGGTGGCCAGAAACTTTTGATCATATAGTGCATTTTAAGAAATTCTTATTTGTTACAAGATAACTGTGCAAATTTATGTGGAATATAGGATTTTATGTTGTCTCTCACACAAATTAAAACCCTTCTTTCCTTTTTTGTTTCTGCTGTTCTGGTTAATGGACATCTTGAGCCTGATGTGTAATAGATTGTGGTCATTCGAATGCATTTACCACTGCTTTCTGATAGATAACACAGATTGTATCTGGTGACTTATCTATGCCGGTGGCTTGACATTTAGACAGTAAACTTCTGATAATCTCCCACCTTGACAATCAAGACCCTATTCTCCCTGAAGATCTACCAAGACCATTATTGTAATGAATTGCATGTTGGACTATTGGGGCCTACAGCAGAAAATCTGGACCAGGGCTTCTCAACTAGAGTTCCTCCAGAGGTTGCTAGGGGTTCCTTGAGCAACGAGCAATTTCTGCCTCTCAGATAAGTTCCCACTGACACCACTGAACTTTTTTATCTATCTGTAAGGGGGTAATTCTTCCCAAAGACCACAAGTGTAAGGAGCATTCTTCCCACCGAACATCACACTAATGTATCGTGAGTGGAAGATATACAGTGGAACCTCGGGTTATAAGCATAATGCGTTTCGGGAGAACGCTCGTAATCCAAAGTACTCGCATATCAAAGCGAGTTTCCCCATTGAAGTCAATGGAAACGAAAATAATTTGTTCCGCATTGACTTCAATAGCATGCCATACCGCATGTGGCCAGAGCCGGGAGAGCCTCGGAAACGGCCGGAAAGGCCCGAGGACACCTCGGCTGACCTCGGCAAACTTTGGACTAACTTTGTTCTCGAGATTTGCCAAGGTCAGCAGAGCTGTCCTCGGCCTTTCGTGCATTTCCGAACGGCAATGTTCGGCTCGGCTCCGGCGCACCCCCCCACCTCACCTCAGGCCAAACGCGGTATTGCACACGCTTTGGCCTGAATCGTGCTTGTTTTGCGAGACAACACTCGCAGACCGAGTTACGATTTTTAAAAATACAGTGCTCTTATTGCGAAACGCTCGTTAACCACGTTACTCGCAATCCGAGGTTCCACTGTAGTCGTTTTTAGCAGGGGTTCCCTGTGACCATAAAAAGGTTGACGTTTCAACACCTCCTGTACAAGAGTTTGGTGGACTAAGGCATGACTTAACAGACATGTTCCTTCAAATGGTACAACCAGGGGGGAAGGATAAATACAGGTCTTGCCACCCTCTAACGACTGGGGTAGTCCACAAAACAACTGTAGGAGAAAGAACAACAGAGGGCGCACTGGCCTAGTGCACTATTCCACAGATACTTTATTATAGATGAATTAAAATATATTCATAGAAATATATTCATGAATTAAAATATATTCATAGCACACATCAAGCCACTGATTTGTGGCACAGTGGTAGGGTGTCCAATGCAATACTCCCAACGCAAATTAGGTGCTGAAATGACCAACGGCTGGAATAGAAGCAATAGATACATCTGGAATAGAAGCAATAAATAGAAGCAATGTTTCGGAGCCACGCAGAACCCCTTCATCAGGCATGTGACGTCACATGCCTGATGAAGGGGTACTGCGTGGCTCCGAAACGTTGCTTCTTTTTTTTTTTATACTAAGTGATTACAATTTTGGACCCATTTTTGGAGATCCTGGTGTGCTGGTGACACTTCCTTCTCATGATTACAGTGATAGGGTGAACCCAGAGCATTCCAATGGGACCCTGGACAGGCACCCCTTTGGCATTGGAATACTCTGGGTGCATCCTACCACTGTGCCACAAATCAGTGGCTTGATGTGCTGTTTACTTGCTATTTCTGTAAGTATATTTTTATAATATAATTTATAATAAAGTATCCTAGGTCGGTGCGCCCTCTGTTTTTTTTTTTTCCTCCTACAGTTGACAAAGGTTGAGAAAGGCTGATCTAGACTGCTTATGGACTTGACCCAACATTCACAAATGACTCTAATTCCCAACACCCTTCTAAAGTGTCAGGAAAATTGAGGACTTAATTTAATACACATCTACTGGCTTTTAAAGCAACGAAAATGTGCTTCTAGTCTGAAGGACGCCGAATACAAGAAAAATTGCAGAACTCAAGTATTTTTTATTTTTTTTTGGTACAAGATGCCATAAAAACCATGCAGCTCAAAACACGTGCATGTGCTTTAGTTATGCTTTTTATGTCTTGTCCTCCCAATAAATCATTAATAAAAAGAAGCAAGAATGCAGGGAAGTGATCTGCCTTGGTTTCCCTTTAAAACCAAGAGTCCTTATAAAAGAAAAAGTCACGAAAAGTAATAGCCCTAACAAAGCAGAAAAGGTGTGTGAATTGTGAATACAATATACACTTTCAGCTCATTTCCCATATGTGTGGGTGCAGCAATCATTTGGATGCCGGACCACTCCAATTTCTTTGACTGTTCTTCTTCTGGATAAAAGGCAGGTGAGACACTATACATCCCTCAGGACACTATACATCCCTCAGGACACTATAGATCCATCAGGACACTATACATTCCTCAGGACACTATACATCCCTCAGGACACTATACATCCCTCAGGACACTCTACATCCCTCAGGGCACTATACATCCCTCAGGGCACTATACATCCCTCAGGGCACTATACATCCCTCAGGACACTATACATCCCTCAGGACACTACACATCCCTCAGGATCACTCAGGACACTATACATCACTCAGGACACTATACATCCCTCAGGATCACTCAGGACACTATACATCCCTCAGGATCACTCAGGACACTATACATCCCTCAGGACACTATACATCACTCAGGGCACTATACATCCCTCAGGATATTTCAGGACACTATACATACCTCAGGACACTATACATCACTCAGGATCACTCAGGACACTATACATCCCTCAGGATCATTCAGGACACTATACATCACTCAGGACACTATACATCCCTCAGGACACTATACATCCCTCAGGATCATTCAGGACACTATACATCCCTCATGATTACTCAGGACACTATACATCACTCAGGACACTATACATCCCTCAGGACACTATACATCCCTCAGGACACTATACATCCCTCAGGACACTATACATCCCTCAGGACACTACATCCCTCAGGATCACTCAGGACACTATACATCCCTCAGGACACTATACATCCCTCAGGATCACTCAGGACACTATACCTCACTCAGGGCACCATACATCCCTCAGGGCACTATACATCCCTCAGGATATTTCAGGACACTATACATCCCTCAGGACACTATACATCCCTCAGGACACTATACATCCCTCAGGACACTATACATCCCTCAGGACACTATACATCCCTCAGGACACTACATCCCTCAGGATCATTCAGGACACTATACATCCCTCAGGATCACTCAGGACACTATACATCCCTCAGGATCATTCAGGACACTATACATCACTCAGGACACTATACATCCCTCAGGATCATTCAGGACACTATACATCCCTCAGGATCATTCAGGACACTATACATCCCTCAGGATCATTCAGGACATTATACATCCCTCAGGACACTATACATCCCTCAAGATCACGCAGGACACTATACAGCCCTCAGGACACTATACATCCCTCAGGATCACTCAGGACACTATACATCCCTCAGGACACTATACATCCCTCAGGACACTATACATCCCTCAGGATCACTCAGGACACTATACATCCCTCAGGATCACTCAGGACACTATACATCCCTCAGGATCACTCAGGACACTATACATCCCTCAGGGCACTATACATCCCTCAGGATCACTATACATCCCTCATGACACTATACATCCCTCATGGCACTATACATCCCTCAGGGCACTATACATCCCTCAGGATCACTCAGGACACTATACATCCCTCAGGACACTATACATCCCTCATGACACTATACATCCCTCATGACACTATACATCCCTCAGGGCACTATACATCCCTCAGGATCACTCAGGACACTATACATCCCTCAGGATCACTCAGGACACTATACATCCCTCAGGACACTATACATCCCTCAGGATCACTCAGGACACTATACATCACTCAGGACACTATACATCCCTCAGGATCACTCAGGACACTATACATCCCTCAGGACACTATACATCCCTCAGGGCACTATACATCCCTCAGGGCACTATACATCCCTCAGGGCACTATACATCCCTCAGGGCACTATACATCCCTCAGGGCACTATACATCCCTCAGGGCACTATACATCCCTCAGGACACTACACATCCCTCAGGATCACTCAGGACACTATACATCCCTCAGGACACTATACATCCCTCAGGACACTATACATCCCTCAGGGCACTATACATCCCTCAGGACACTATACATCCCTCAGGATCATTCAGGACACTATACATCCCTCAGGATCACTCAGGACACTATACATCCCTCAGGACACTATACATCCCTCAGGACACTATACATCCCTCAGGATCATTCAGGACACTATACATCCCTCAGGATCACTCAGGACACTATACATCACTCAGGACACTATACATCCCTCAGGATCACTCAGGACACTATACATCCCTCAGGATCATTCAGGACACTATACATCCCTCAGGATCATTCAGGACACTATACATCACTCAGGACACTATACATCCCTCAGGACACTATACATCCCTCAGGATCATTCAGGACACTATACATCCCTCAGGATCATTCAGGACACTATACATCACTCAGGGCACTATACATCCCTCAGGATATTTCAGGACACTATACATCCCTCAGGATTACTCAGGACACTATACATCCCTCAGGACACTATACATCCCTCAGGACACTATACATCCTTAAGGACACTACATCCCTCAGGATCACTCAGGACACTATACATCCCTCAGGACACTATACATCCCTCAGGGCACTATACATCCCTCAGGATATTTCAGGACACTATACATCCCTCAGGATCACTCAGGACACTATACATCCCTCAGGACACTATACATCCCTCAGGACACTATACATCCCTCAGGGCACTATACATCCCTCAGGACACTATACATCCCTCAGGACACTATACATCCCTCAGGACACTACACATCCCTCAGGGCACTATACATCCCTCAGGACACTATACATCCCTCAGGACACTATACATCCCTCAGGACACTATACATCCCTCAGGGCACTATACATCCCTCAGGACACTATACATCCCTCAGGACACTATACATCCCTCAGGGCACTATACATCCCTATACATATGGGTTATATATATTAAATATATATGAATTATCCATTGTAGATTTTGGCAGAGTGATGCTTTAATAGGACTTTACCTGACTTTAATCACTGGTATGATGTTCTATAATCCAATGTACGTAATTGCAAGCCACTCCTGATGATTCTTATTTCATTGTCCAATCACAGACTGTAGGAGGAACTTAAATCTGAACGCTGATTAAAAAAAGAAAAAAAAAAAATTACAAGCAGCGCTGAAGACATTTTCCCCATCATATCTGAATATGAACTCAAGTTCTGCCACCCCAAATAGAGAAGGGAATATCACCGCTTCAGGGAGGTCAACAGATAAAAAAAACTTCTCCTCTAGATATCAAGAGCCCCAGGTGCTGGCAAATGCGTGTAGCAAATGAAGATAAATGGAAAATTCTGGACAGCCGCACTCCAAAGAAAATTTATTTTGCCTTTTATTAAAAAATCGGGATCACACTGTACAAGCCACAGCAAAGCGATACAAGAAAGAGCTGACGCGTTTCACACTACGGAAAGTGCTTACTCATTGCTATGACTTTATGGACCTTGCTTTGTGCTCTGGTCCAAATCATTTGGTGGAGGGGGGATTATGGTGTGGGATTGTTTTTCAGGGGTTGAGCTTGGCCCCTTAGTTCCAGTGAAGGGAACTCTTAAGGTGTCAGCATACCAAGACATTTTGGGCAATTTCATGCTCACAACTTTGTGGGAACAGTTTGGTGACGGCCCCTTCCTGTTTCAACATGACTGATCACCAGTGTACAAAGCAAGGTCCATAAAGACATGGAGGAACGAGTTTTGGGTGGAGGAACTTGACTGGCATGTTGTGTGGAGGCCTCTGGCATAATATGGTGGAGAGTACAGCCTCAATAGGAGGGTCGTTGTACTAGCGGGGGGGGGGGGGGGGAGAGAGTTTGGGGTGGAGAAACTTGACTGACCTGCACAGAGTCCTGACCTCAACCCGATATAACATCTTTGGAATGAATTAGAGCAGAGACTGCGAGCCAGGCCTTCTCGTGCCTGACCTCACAAATGCGCTTCTGGAAGAATGGTCAAACATTCCCATAGACCCGGGGTCTTCAAACTACGGCCCTCCAGTTGTTCAGGGACTACAATTCCCATCATGCCTAGTCATGTCTGTGAATGTCAGAGTTTTACAATGCCTCATGGGATGTGTAGTTCTGCAACAGCTGGAGGGCCGAAGTTTGACGATTCCTGCCATAGACACCCTCCTAAACCTTGTGGACGGCCTTCCCAGAAGAGTTGAAGCTGTTATAGATGCAAAGGGCGGGCCAACTCAATATTAAACCCTACGGACTAAGACTGGGATGGCATTAAAGTTCATGTGCGTGTAAAGGCAGGTGTCACAATACTTATGGTAATAAAGTATATATATATATATATAGTATATATATATATATATATATATATATATATATATATATATATATATATTATAATAAACTGATTTACCTGCCAAACAATTTATTATATTGCCCATTTAGCCCTGCGATTTACACAGCACAACCCTGTGTGGCAGGCCAGGAGACCTGATGAAAGGTGAATTCCAGGTAGGAATATCTTATACATCCTGTTTGGACCAGGGTAACTATGTACAGAGTATACAATACCTGGCTGATTCCCCTGGAATGTGGAAATGACTGAAGTAGACATTGCTACTCCAGTGATCTCCACTCGCTTTCAGGTTCACCTGCCGAGCGGTTGGCCTTCTGCATTCTGAACACAGGAGGTCGACTGTTTTCTGAATGAAGGCAAAGTGTTCTCTGATTGGATGAGATGGAGAGTGTGATGTCACTGCCCCACCTCTCAACCTCATCTATTCAGAAAATGCAAAGCATATTCTGAATGGCGCACATACCTAGCAGCTGACCTCCTGTGTTCAGTATGCAGCAGCCGCTTGATATGGGAACCTGGAAGGCAGTAGAGATCACTGGCATAGTGGTGTCTACTTCAGCGATTTCCGGCTTCACGGGGCATCAACCAGGTGTGGTGTATTCAGAGATAGATTGGTGCAAGCTGGACCAATGTAAATATGTAAAAACTATCCATACCGCGTAAGGATCGACCGATTATCGATGTGGCCGAAATTTACTTTTTTAGAGGTATCGGTCAAGAAACTGTTTGGCATTAACAATATTGCTTCAAGAGGCTTTACCGGGCTGCAGGCATCACCCCGGTACCGTTCTTTAGAGTGGACGATCGGCTTTATTGTAACAACCACCGATGCGGCTCAGTAGCTACATTAAGTACAGTGTTGAATCCGTGCAATATTACATCAATACAATGAACCTTCAAAAATAGCACAGTATCTGTAGAACATCATGTAAAAGAAGCCCTCCCCAACGTGTTTCGACCACATGCAGTATAGGTCTTCTTCAGGATTCCCAAGATGCAATCCTAAAATGCTATCAAAGATTAAATATTGAATTCTATTAGTAATTTTATTGATCAAAAAAAATAAAAAAATTGACTATTACTACAAGGGATGTTTACATTTCTTGTGACAGCAATAACAGTGATAAAAAAAAAAAAAAAAAAATGTAAAATGACAGTGTAAAAAAAATAAATAATTAAAATGTACACTAACAGGTATATCGGCAAAAAATATTGGCTGCCGGCAGGAGAGGTGGCCGAAATATCGGTATCGTATTGGCACCAAAAAAACAATATCGGTCGATCCCTAATACCGGGGGATTAATTTTAACTGCAAAGGACTAGATGGAGGTATAAAAAGTAGGGCTGTTACTGATTAAAATTTTCATGTTCGATTTTCTTTAATCCATTAATCGACTAATTTCGATTAATTATAACGCACATACAGATCCAACTACTTTTAGCTGATCTCCTTGCATTGCAACTCAGCATTAGTCAGTGGTAAATGTGGTATACACTATATACAATCACCCGACACTAGTTAGTTTCCACAATCCATGACTTAACTTCACAGTTCACACAAATACGCTTTAAATTCAAACTGTAGCACTGACGTAAGTCATTTTTTTCCCCACAGTAGCGTGACAATCCCTCCACTTCCGGTCTAACTAATCACTCTCACCTTATGGCATGGACCCCGGTGCAAACAGGTGGTCATGCAAGCGGATATCAAAAAAGGTTAATACGGACCATAAACTTCTCTCACGTCTCCTTAGATCTCAGCGGACGCAGGTCATGGGTAGAAAGAAAAGATCTAAGTGCTCACCGCTTAAGTATAAGATTTAATTTTTGTGTTCAAACACAAACTACTCACATAAAGATGATAAAAACCCAGCATGTAAAGCCGACAATCGTGTTAGTTCCGTAGGGCAGCAGCGGGTGACGTCATGCGTAGCTCCTCCCCCCCGTACGCGTTACGTTCAATCAGAACTTCAACATCACCGGACTCCTCCCCCTTCCCTTCGTTAGCAGACGGAGGAACTTGGGGAAGGGGGGAGGAGTCCGGTGACGTCGATGTCCGTGACGTCACCGGATCTCCGTCGGGACTCCCTGAAGACCCGGAAGCCGGCGGAGAGGTGAGTTAATTTTTTTGATCGATCAAAAAAATGAACGATTAATCGAGGAATTAATCTTTAATTTTCACAGCCCTAATAAAAAGCTCTAAAAATCTGTATTTTATCGGTGTATTTGGCGGTTTGCCTGGCGCTCGGCTTTAAACCTGACAGCCAAAAAGTTGCCTGTTGTTTTTTAGCCAGAGTTCGGCTTTAATTCATGTCGCTAGAAAAACCTACAAGCTACTTAGATCAATCTAACGGTAAAGAGACTGTAAATGCGGATGACAAAATTGCCGAGCCGAGTAAATTGAACAAACAAGTATGGCTGCCTCTCTCGCTGGGTTCTCATGATGTTTGAGGGTATCAGATACTTAAATTAATGTCTAAAGCGGATTCTGAATTGCGAGTCTCCATTACTTGTCTCCCTCACTAATGCACAAATTCCGCTGGTATTCTTTTTTTTTTTTTTTTTTTTTCATTTTGTTCCACTTAATAATATCCCATATGCAAGCACACTTACGTTTTTTTTTATTTTATTTTATTTTTTTTTTAGCTCTAAACAGATTAAAATGGTCCCCTGCACTCGACACTGAATAGGATTACAATGTAAGCTCCAAAGGAATAAAATGGAAAATATATTTAAAGGTAATAGAAAATAAATTCTTCTTAAAAAGCAGTTTCCGTTTTTCATCCTTTAATTGATATCCGGGCTGAGCCGAAAGCTTTAGCGAGTTGCACTTATTGCCTCCGTTTTGGTTGCTCAGCTTGGCAATACCGCGGCCTGAAACAATCCACCTTAAACGTCAGCCAATCTCTTCATGGAAAGCAAGGAGGCAAATCGGGGGGCTTACTGGGCACATCGGGTGAGGAAGGTCTCTGCTTTCAGATGCACTATTTAGAACTAGACATGTGCAATTCGTTTCGTTTTTTTTTCGTTATTTTCGTTCATTCGTTTTCGTACGAATGAACGAACGATTCGCTAAAATTTTTAACGAATCGTTCGAATCCGAAAACAACGAAAATCCGAAAAAAAAAAAAATTAGAAACAACGAATGTACTAAAGAAGAAAATCCGAAAAAACGAAATCAGGAACAACAAAAATCAAAAAGAACGAAAAAATTTGTACATTTTTTTTTTCGATTCCTAATTTTCCGTATCTCTTACAATGGCGCTGCTTAACGTGCTTCGAATGGATTGAACGAAAAAATTCGTAACTTTTTTTTTTTTTTTTCGATTCGTAATTTTCCGCGTCTCTTACAATGGCGCTGCTTAACGTGCTTCGAATGGATTGAACGAAAAAAATCGTAAATTCATAACTTTTTTTTTTCGATTCGTAATTTTCCGTGTCTCTAAAGCCCCATACACACGGTCGGACAATCCGCGGACCAGGTCGGTCGGATCCTGTCCGTCATACTTTGTCTGATGTTGGTTTTGCGTACACACGGTCGGACAAAGTTGTCGGAAAATCCGATCATTCTGAACGTGTTGACGTTTGTTGCCTACGACGGGACTACGTAGAGGCTAGTAGCCAATAGCTTTGGTCTTGTAATGTGATCTGAGCATGCGTAGCACTTTGTCCGGTCGGACAACCGTACACACGATCGGATTTGGTGTGATCGGACCGTGTTGTCGGCAAATCTATCCAGCAGGAGATAAGACTTTGTCCGTCGGACAATCCGACGTACACTGTCCGATGGTGCATACACACGGTCTGATTTTTCAACAACATTGTCCGATCGGACAGAATCCATGAAAAAATCCGACCGTGTGTATGGGGCTTTACAATGGCGCTGCTTAACGTGCTTCGAATGGATTGAACGAAAAAATTCGTAACTTTTTTTTTTTTTTTTTCGATTCGTAATTTTCCGTGTCTCTTACAATGGCGCTGCTTAACGTGCCTCGAATGGATTGAACGAAAAAATTCGTACATTCGTAACTTTTTTTTTCGATTCCTAATTTTCCGTGTCTCTTAAAATGTAATAATAGCATACACACTACATAACATTATGAATTATGCTCCGATTACGAATCTACAAATGTTACGAATGTACGAATAAATACGAATGCGTCCGAATTTCGAATAAACGAAAATTAAACTAACGGAAATACGAATCAACGTAAAAATAACTCTTACGAAAATACGAATCGTTACGAATACGAACACCGACGACTTACGAGTTTACAAATCGTTACGAATTGACGGAAACGAAAAAAACGAAACGAAAATAAACACATTTTTTTGTTGTGCACATGTCTATTTAGAACCAAAGCCTACCAAACAAAAAAAACTGTATATGGGGAATTTCACATGGGTGGCTGTAAGAGGGGGGGGGGGGGGGAGGGAGGCAGGGCCGTCTTTAATATTGATTGGACCCTGGGCAAAACTTTTCCTGGGGCCCCCCCCACCATGCAGTTTCGCTCTCCACCTTCTCTGCAACATAAATAAATAGCAGCTAGACTCAAAATCAGTTTACTGAATCAGATCAGGCAGCTATTACGATTGGTTGCCAGAAATTACAGTGTATCATTACCGCTCACTGACTGGTTGCTAGAGGTTACAGCACACATTACGACTCACTCATTAGTTGCTAGAGGTTACAGCACATGATTCTGCTTGTTGATTGGTTGCTAGAGATTACTGTGGATATGACCTCATGGGGGCATGATACACATATCAATGCCGCTGGCTGACACTATTTACATATGAATGCTGTCGCTATTTACATATAAATGCCGGTTATTTACATGTAAACACAGGGTCTGCAGGTGAGTCATCTGTAAACAACAACAGGGCAGAGCTGAGCAGCATTAGTAGCAGCACTTCACACTGAGATATTGGGACACAGCACAGGACTAAAACCTCAAGGGACGAGGGAATTTAAACCAGTATAGTTGGCAAGTATGAGGCAGCTGCTTTGGGCCCCACAACAATGACAGGGCCCAGGGCAGCTGCCGCTTTTGCCCTGCCTTAAAAACGGCTCTGGGGGGGGGGGGGGGGTTATGGTAACCACTTAAGGTCCGAGCCTCTTTTTGAAAGTGTTGTTTACAAGTTAAAAACTTATTTTTTTGCTAGAAAATTACTTAGATCCCCCATAAATTCTAAAAAAAAAAAATTCTAACACCATAGAGAGTAAAATGGCGGTCGTTGCAATAATTTGTCACACCCTATTTGCGCAGCGGTCTTACAAGCGCACTTTTTTGGGGAACAAAAGAAGAAAATAAGACAACAGTAAAGTTAGCCCAATTTTTTTTTTTCTATATTATGAAAGATAACGTTACGCCGAGTAAATTGATACCCAACATGTCACGTTTCAAAATTGCGCCCAAAATGGCTGCAAACTTTTATGTCCCGTACACACGAGTGGAATTTCCGTCCGGAAAATCTTGGATGTTTTTTCCGACGGAATCCCGCTCAAGCTCGTCTTGCATACACAACGCTCACACAAAAGTTCTCTGAACTTTCAACCGTCAAGAACGTGGCGACGTACAACACTACGACGAGCCGAGAAAATTAAGTTCAATGCATCCGAGCATGCGTCAAATTGTTTCCGAGCATGCGTAGGAATTTTGCACGTCGGAATTGCTACAGACGAAAAATAACTTTTTCCGACCGAAAAATAGAGAACCTGCTCTCATTCTTTTGCTGGCGGGAATTCCGCCAGCAAAAGTCAGTTGGAGCCTAAACACGGTCGCATTTTCCGACCAAAAGCTCTGATTGGTCTTTTGCTGGCCGAATTTCTGATTGTGTGTACCCTTAAAAATCTCCATAGGCGACGTTTAAAACATTCTACAGATTGCATGTTTTGTGTTACAGAGGAGGCCTAGGGATAGAATTATTGCTCTCACTCTACTGATCGCGGCGATACCACACGTGTGTGGTTTGAACACTGTTTTTATATGTGGGCACTGCTCACATATACGTTCGTTTCTGCATGCAAGCTTGGCGGGACGGTGCGCGTTTACATTTTTTTTTTTTTTATCCCTTTTATTTTTACACCGTTTAAAAAAAAAAAATAATTTTGTCACTTTTATTCCTATTACAAGGAATGTAAACATCCCTTGTAATAGAAAAAAAGCATGACAGGACCTCTTAAATATGAGATCTGGGTCAGAGAGACCTCACATCTCATATTTACACTAAAATGCAATAAAAAATATTTAATTTAAAATTTTATTAAAAACCTTTTTTTTTTTTTTATTTCCTTTTAAGAGCTATGGGCGGAAGCGACATCAAAACGTCACTTCCGCCCTGCAGACTCACTAGTCTCCATACCCAGCTAGTGACAGCATCTGATCGCCTCCGCCGCTGCGCTCCGGTAAGCGTCGGAGGGCACTCTCCGGCCGCCGATAAAAGTGATCTTGCGGCGAATCCGCCGCAAAGACCACTCTTATCGGAAACCAGAAGAAGAGGAGGATATCGGCGTTATGGCAGCTAACTGCTGTCCTAACAACGATATCCCCCCTAAAGATGTATATCGTCGCGCGGCGGTCCGGAAGCGGTTGAAAACAGGCAGCTGAGCCGCGGCAGCACTACCTGTCAAACTCACCCATTGAGATCAATGGGAACAAGGTGGCTTGGCTGTACCGGTACGGCGGTTTGCACGCTACCTTCTGCCGCACGTGCGCACCGCCAGAGGCACATGCGCCGATTGGCCAGCGGCAGAACCAATCAGCGGGTCTGGCAGACTCGGCGGGGGGGTTTGGATTTTACTTTATTGCAAAACGCATAAAAAATTATGTAAAAAAAATTGGGCAGCGCCGGGAGAGGATTAGATGAAAAGATTTACTTTAGAGATCAAGCGCACGGGTTGGAAATATAAAGACGTATCTGGCTATGATATGAACGTAACTACAGTGAAAGCAATCGTGGCGTGAAAATATCGATCGTGACTCCCGTTGCAGCCTCCCCAATAAGTTGCAGTATATTCCCGCGCAATAAGCCGCGCTGTGACAAGACTCATTTCAAGTGTATTGATTGTGCGGCGGCGGCGGCGGCTGGACACTGGCTGGAAGGAGAATATTAAATGTATACCGCTTTGAAGTCATTTCACCGCCCTGCTAATGATACGGCTTGAACGTTTTCTTTTTTGGCTGACCTAAATTCAGTGGATCTGTCTGTTAGTGGGGAGCCCATCCACTGTGAGCAGAAGAAAGCGTTTGTGTGTCTATGGAAATTAACTGCTGTATTATCCGGCATAAGAGAGGCAATCTGCATGCGAAATTGTCTGCTTTGCTCTGCCACAGCGCACTCTCCATACACAGCGCAACGCCAGTCACAAAGCAATACGTTATAACAACAAGACGATAAAAATACAACCTAAACGTTATCAAACAGTTACACCGGCCACCATATACTCTGTTGTCGAAAGTATTGGGATGCCTGCCTTTACACGCACGTGAACTTTAATCATAGCTCACAACTGTCCCTGATTTGGCGGGACTGTCCCTGATTTGGCGGGACTGTCCCTGATTTGGCAGGGCGGTCACTGATTTGACGGGACGGTCACTGATTTGACGGGACTGTCCCTGATTTGGCAGGGCGGTCACTGATTTGGCAGGACTGTCCCTGATTTGGCGGGGCGGTCACTGATTTGGCGGGGCGGTCACTGATTTGGCGGGACTGTCCCTGATTCGGCGGGACTGTCCCTGATTTGACGGGACAGTCCCTGATTTGACGGGACAGTCCCTGATTTGGCGGGACTGTCCCTCTTTCCCCTCATTTGTCCCTCATTTTGGTCTGATCTATACAGTTGTATATAAAATGCACTTTTTATCTTTCAAAAAGTGTTTCCCAGTGCTAAACCTTTCACCCAAATTCTAAATGGCTGCTTTTGTAAATGTTAAAAGCCAATATAAAGGAATAGTAGTGGGAAAAAAAGGCCTTGTAGATTTATTAACCTTTTTTTGTTGGGTTATTCTCCTTTAAGGGGGTGTGGCAGGGGGCGTGTCCTATGCCTACATACATTTGATTTTAGGTGTCCCTCATTCCCATCTCAAAATCTTGGGAGGTGTGGTTTAATGGCATCCCAGTCTTAGTCCGTAGGGTTCAATATTGAGTTGGCCCGCCCTCTGCAGCTATAACAGCTTCAACTCTTCTGGGAAGGCCGTCCACAAGGTTTAGGAGTGTGTCTACGGCAGGATTATGCAATTAGCGGACCTCCAGCTGTTGCAGCACTACAAGTCCCATGAGGCATAGCAAGACTCTGACAGCCACAAGCATGACACCCAGAGGCATGATGGGACTTGGAATTTTTTCAACAGCTGGAGGTCCGCTAATTGCACATCCCTGGTCTATGTGAACGTTGGACCATTCTTCCAGAAGAGCATTTGTGAGGTCAGGCACTGATATGTTGGATGAGAAGGCCTGGCTCGCAGTCTCCGCTCTAATTCATCCCAAAGGTGTTCTATCGGGTTGAGGTCAGGATTCTGTGCAGGCCAGTCAAGTTCTGACTGCCACATTAAACAAGCTGCGAGCGGGCTTCGACACCTTTTCCCCAATCAACATGGGGACAAGGTGCTTTGATGATGGCATGCGGCCTGGTATGGTTCGGGGGGAGGCGCTCGCTAGTGTTTTTTTTTTTTTGTAAGTGACACTTTTTTGGGTGAACGAGTAGGGTACCCCCTACTCATTCACATGGGAGGAGGCAGGATCTGGGTATCTGGAGACCCCCTTATTAGAGGGGGTCCCCCCCAAAATCCATACCAGACCCGAAGTGCGTGGGGTCCCCCCAATCCATACCAGACCCGAAGGGCGTGGGGTCCCCCCAAAATCCATACCAGACCCGAAGGGCGTGGGGTCCTCCCCAATCCATACCAGACCCGAAGGGCATGGGGTCCCCCCAAAATCCATACCAGACCCGAAGGGCGTGGGGTCCCCCCAAAATCCATACCAGACCCGGAGACCGTGGGGTCCTCCCCAATCCATACCAGACCCGAAGGGCATGGGGTCCCCCCAATCCATACCAGACCCGAAGGGCGTGGGGTTCCCCCCTAATCCATACCAGACCCGAAGGGCGTGGGGTTCCCCCCTAATCCATACCAGACCCGAAGGGCATGGGGTCCCCCCCAATCCATACCAGACTCGAAGGGAGTGGGGTTCCCCCCAATCCATACCAGACCCGAAGGGCGTGGGGTCCCCCCCAATCCATACCAGACCCGAAGGGCGTGGGGTTCCCCCCTAATCCATACCAGACCCGAAGGGCATGGGTTCCCCCCCAATCCATACCAGACCCGAAGGGCGTGGGGTTCCCCCCAATCCATACCAGACCCGAAGGGCATGGGGTCCCCCCCAATCCATACCAGACCCGAAGGGCGTGGGGTTCCCCCCTAATCCATACCAGACCCGAAGGGCGTGGGGTTCCCCCCTAATACATACCAGACCCGAAGGGCATGGGGTCCCCCCAATCCATACCAGACCCAAAGGGCGTGGGGTTCCCCCCTAATACATACCAGACCCGAAGGGCATGGGGTCCCCCCAATCCATACCAGACCCGAAGGGCGTGGGGTTCCCCCTAATCCATACCAGACCCGAAGGGCGTGGGGTTCCCCCTAATCCATACCAGGGCCCGAAGGGCCTGGTATGGATTGGGGGGGACCCCACACCATTTAAAAAAATTTTTTTTAACGACAATTCTTTATTTTTTACATTACGCTGACAGTTGATGACTCATCCGTTGTTAAGGACACAGCAGCCGGCTTCCCAGCCTGCTCCTCAGCAACCAGCTGAAACTATCAATGCTCCCTGTTGAGACCACCGCCTGTGGAAGGGAATTCCACATCCTTGCCGCTCTTAAGGTAAAGAACCCTCTACATAGTTTAAGGTTAAACCTCTTTTCTTCTAATTTTAATGAGTGGCCACGAGTCTTGTTAAACTCCCTTCTGCAAAAAGAGTTTTCTCCCTATTGTGGGGTCACCAGTACGGTATTTGTATATTGAAATTGAAATCATATCCCCTCTTCTCCAGAGAGAATAAGTTCAGTGCTCGCAACCTCTAATATCCTCCAGACGCTTTATTAGCTCTGTTGCCCTTCTTTGTACTCGCTCCATTTCCAGCACATCCTTCCTGAGGACTGGTGCCCAGAACTGGACGGCATACTCCAGGTGCGACTGGACCAGAGTCTTGTAGAGCGGGAGAATTATCGTTTTATCTCTGGATTAATCCCCTTTTTAATGCCAATATTCTGTTTGCTTTGTTAGCAGCAGCTTGGCATTGCATGCCATTACTGAGCCTATCATCTACTAGGACCCCCAGGTCCTTTTCCATCCTAGATTCCCCCAGAGGTTCTCCCCCCAGTGTATAGATTGCATTCATATTTTTACCACCCAAATGCATTATTTTACATTTTTCCGCATTAAACCTCATTTGCCATCTAGTTGCCCACCCCATTCATTTGTTCAGATTTTCTTGCAAGGTTTCCACATCCTGCGGAGAAGTTATTGCCCTGCTTAGTTTAGTATCGTCCCCAAATACAGAGATTGAACTGTTTCCCCCATCCCCATCCTCCAGGTCGTTTATTAACAAATTAAATAGAATTGGTCCCAGGGTTCTATCCTGGGGGACCCCCCTACCCACCCCTGACCATTCCGAGTACTCCCCATTTATCACCACCCTCTGAACTCACCCTTGTAGCCAGTTTTCAATCCCTGTACTCGCCCTATGGTCCATGCCAATGGACCAGGACCCTAAAAGAGATCCTTTGCGTGGGGGGACGCCACCAAGAAAAAACAGAGGCCTGCCCTGAGCCTACACATCTTTAAACGCTGTTATCTTACAGCGGTAAGGTAAGGGGACACCTATTCTTTAACCAGGAGAAGAACAGGAAATCGCTTAACCACCGAATGCACCACCCCTTGGAGAATAAATATTCATGCACTAGCAACATCACCCTTGATTCACCCGCAATCCTTTTATGACACCGAAGTCACAGCATACTGCACCTTAGGTCAAGTTGAGATAGGACTCACCTCACGGACCTACACCACTGCTATTTATTTACCGTATTTATCGGCGTATAACACGCACCGGGGTATAACACGCACCCCCAGTTTAGGAGGGCATTTTAAGGAAAAAACGTTTTAGGAGGGAAGTTTAGGGAAAAAAGAAAACTTACATTTAAGCATCATTTGCAGCTTGCCCAGCGTCATTTGCAGCTTGCCCAGTGTCATTTGCAGCTTGCCCAGTGTCATTTGCAGCTTGCCCAGTGTCATTTGCAGCTTGCCAGCGTCATTTGCAGCTTGTCAGCGTCATTTGCAGCCTTGCCCACGTTTAAATTTCCCGCCGCCGAGACAGACCGTGCGAGCGCCGCCGAAAAAGACCGAAGCGCCGACGAAAAAGACCGAGCCGACTGTCCGGCTCCGCTCGCAGTCCCGCCTCCCTGCTGTTTTGGGAGCGAGCGCAGGGAGGCGGGACTACGAGCGGATCCGAACAGTCGGCTCTGTCTTTTTCGGCGGCGCTTCGGTCTTTCTCGGCGGCGCTCACTATTCTTCGGCGCGGCTCGATTTTTTTGTCACTTTTTTGGGGGGATCGGCATATAACACGCACCCACGACTTTCCCCTGATTTTAAGGGGGAAAAAGTGCGTGTTATACGCCAATAAATACAGTAGTTTCACCATTTTATTTCATTTATATCAACGTTTTTATTATGCACCTTTATGCGATTTTATGCGACTTTATGTGACCCTATGCTATTTATTGAACTTTATGCGATTTATCTGATTTGTTTGGACTTTTATGAATCGTTTATCTGAAGATATCTTACTAGCAGCATACTGGTCATTTTATCTTTGAAATAGCACTGTTACCAAGTTCTCTCCACATGTGATTTTATTCTCGCTTATTTTCGTTTATGATTTTATATCCACTTGCACATGATGCACCACCAGTCACTTTACACTATTAAGTGAATGTTGTCTCTTTAAGCACTTTATATTCTCTTGTTTGGATCTATACAGTATACCCCTAATATACAGCGCAGCACTACGTCCCCTACTTATTGCCCTGCTTAGCTTAGACCCCCCTTATAATTTATTTATTTATTTATTTATTTTTATCCTGCATGTGTGGGCGATATGGGCATTCCTATATTCCCATACAGGTTAACGGTCAGCTTGGGTGGCTTATCCGAGCCGCATAATATTAAAAGTGACGTTCCATACGTGCCCCTGATAGTAATCGCTGATGTCAAAGCCTGTGCGTGGGATAAACATGGTGGGTTGTGGGAGGACAGGATTAGAAGAGATCGCAATTACCAGCACAATTAATGGCCTCGGCAATCGAAAAAAAAAAATAAAAAAAAATATACGGTGGTGTTTACGGAGCTAGATATTGTTATGCGCATAGCAGATTAATTCTAATCACCCTGTATCCGTTCGCTGTGCTTACCTAAATGATTGATTCCTGCAAGAGATTAATGTTTTAAAAAAAAAAATACGAGGTGTGCAGCGCGGCCCCCCCCCCCCCCCCCCCGGCCCCCCCCCCCCCCCCCCCCCCCCCCCCCCCGGCTGTCCTGGTTTGAACTGGCGCAGGAATTTTTCCCACTGATTTCCCGGCCTGGAAATAGCTGAGAGTATGTGATGCATGGGATAGGATATGCAGGGCAGGACATGACAATGCATTGTAAACGTTACAATGTTTCCTGTTTCATAATCTTTACATTTCAGGATGCTGTTTCCTATCAGGCTACTGACAAGAGATTTTATAAATTTTTATTTTTTTTTTATTTAGTGTACGCTGAAGAGGAGAGAGTCCGGGGGAATTTAACGAGCATCCTTCACAATGAATTAACATGGTCCTGATTCATAAAATAGGCTGCGTATCATGCCGGCGAGCTGTTGTGGGGAAGCTATTTATATCTATAGGCTCTACCGGCTTTGGGTAGAAGTGAGAAATAAAAAGGTCGCAATCTTTTTTCCTTTAGGTTAAACCTCTTCTTTAAAAATATGGATATAGGTGTCTTAGATGTCTGCGGAACATAAGAAAAGGTTACTAAAAATCGGAAAAATGGTCAAGTGTCTCTCCATATGACCGACAACGCCAAGGGCTCTGTGGTTTTTAATGATGTCTACAATGCCGCCGGGTAGCTGGAGAGCGTGTGAGCTCAACTGCCTTCGCTTGAGATGATGGAGATTTGGAGGAACGGTCTTTTTACTTGAAGTGCATCTCTAGGCAAAAACTTTTTTTTTAATTTTTTTCTATTAAAGGAGTTGTAAAGGCAGAAGGTTTTTTCTTATCTTAAAGTGATTGTAAACTATTGATTGTTATTTATATTTTTTTAAATAACAAACATATCATACTTACCTCCACTGTGCAGTTCGTTTTGCACAGAGTGGCCCCAAACCTTGTCTCTTGGGGTCCCAAACCTTGTCTCAAGTGACAAGCTGCATCTGGTGGCAATTGACAAGTTGCATCTGGTGGCAGGTAAAGGTGGCAAGTGACATGCTGCATCTGGTGGCAGACAATGGTGGAAAGTGACACGCTGCATCTGGTGGCAGGCAATGGTGGAAAGTGACACGCTGCATCTGGTGGCAGACAATGGTGGAAAGTGACAAGCTGCATCTGGTGGCAGACAATGGTGGAAAGTGACACGCTGCATCTGGTGGCAGGCAAAGTTGACAAGTGACACACTGATTCTGGTGGCAGGCAAAGTTGACAAGTGACACACTGATTCTGGTGGCAGGCAAAGGGGACAAGTGACAAGCTGCATCTGGTGGCAGGTAAGGGTGGCAAGTGAGAAGCTGCATCTAGTGGCAGGTAAGGGTGACAAGTGAGAAGCTGCATCTGGTGGCAGACAATGGTGGCAAGTGACATGCTGAATCTGGTGGCAGACAATGGTGGCAAGTGACAAGCGACACACTGCATCTGGTGGCAGGCAAAGGTGACAAGTGACAAGCTGCATCTGGTTGCAGGCAATGGTGGAAATTGGCACACTGCATCTGGTGGCAAGTAAAGGTGGCAAGTGACAAGCTGCATCTGGTGGCAGACAATGGTGGAAAGTGACACGCTGCATCTGGTGGCAGGCAAAGTTGACAAGTGACACACTGATTCTGGTGGCAGGCAAAGGGGACAAGTGACAAGCTGCATCTGGTGGCAGGTAAGGGTGGCAAGTGACAAGCTGCATCTGGTGGCAGGTAAGGGTGACAAGTGAGAAGCTGCCTCTGGTGGCAGACAATGGTGGCAAGTGACAAGCTGCATCTGGTGGCAGACAATGGTGGCAAGTGACAAGCTGCATCTGGTGGCAGACAATGGTGGCTAATGACAAGCTTCAGGCAACGGTGGCAAGTGACACACTGCATCTTGTGGCAGGTAAAGGGGACAAGTGACAAGCTGCATCTAGTGGCAGACAATGGTGGAAAGTGACACGCTGCATCTGGTGGCAGGCAAAGTTGACAAGTGACACACTGATTCTGGTGGCAGGCAAAGGGGACAAGCGACAAGCTGCATCTGGTGGCAGGTAAGGGTGGCAAGTGACAAGCTGCATCTGGTGGCAGGTAAGGGTGGCAAGTGACAAGCTGCATCTAGTGGCAGGTAAGGGTGACAAGTGAGAAGCTGCATCTGGTGGCAGACAATGGTGGCAAGTGACAAGCTGCATCTGGTGGCAGACAATGGTGGCAAGTGACAAGCTTCAGGCAACGGTGGCAAGTGACACACTGCATCTTGTGGCAGGTAAAGGGGACAAGTGACAAGCTGCATCTGGTTGCAGGCAATGGTGGAAACTGGCATGCTGCATCTGGTGGCAGGTAAGGGTGGCAACTGACACGCTGCATCTGGTGGCAGACAATGGTGGCAACTGACACGCTGCATCTGGTTGCAGGCAATGGTGGAAAGTGACACACTGCACTTGGTGGCAGGTAAAGGTGACAAGTGACAAGCTGCATCTGGTGGCAGGTAAGGGTGGCAAGTGACAAGCTGCATCTGGTTCCAGGCAATGGTGGCAAGTGACACACCGATTCTGGTTGCAGGCAATGGTAAAAAGTGACACGCTGCATCTGGTGGCAGGCAAGGGTGGCAAGTGACACGCTGCATCTGGTGGCAATCTACAGTGACAAGCTCAGGACTCCCCCTGATCCTGCATCGTGGTGAGTTGAACTATTTCATTATACATTACAATGTAATAATAGAAATAAATAATGATCATCCTGACACCATATCAACCATGGCGTTGGCATGACTGAAGCGATAACAGCTGCCCCGCCAAAACACATCAAGTCCCCTCTCCTTGGCAAAATTGACTTCCACAAGACGGGTCCCCGGGTGAACAGTTGTGCTCAGGGAGTGAGTGCTGTTGATTGGAGCACTGTGCAGACCAATGGAAACCCAGACCATTGCGCTCTGTGTTGAGCAGCAGTCCAGCGCCTCTCGCTGTGACAGCCAGTAAATAAATGAATAAATAATAAGATGCCCGATTACCATGTAAGCAATCTGACTTTCATTACAGTAAGAAAACCCGAAGCTGCGTAAATCATTCTGCTTGAAGAAGAGAGAAACACAAGTTTAGAGTTTGAACATGAAATATCTAAAGAGGTTATAGAAAACTTAAACCAGTAGTAGCCTCTGACATAAAATAAAAAATAAAAAAAATAATAAAAAAATAGGCATCATTTTTTATTTTTTTTGTGCCTTTAAGAGTCGAGGCAACTTAATAAATCTCTGCGCACAAGCTGAGCTGCAGTAAAATCTCTAATCGCTTCAGCATAGAAAACATTTACATAACTGTTTATGGAGCTCTTTAGGGAATTTGAGGATTAATCGCAGGGTGTCGTCCCGGGGGGGGGGGGGAGGGGCGGAGAATCACCTAAAGCAAAGCGGCTTGTACTGAGAACAAAATATCTGCCGGAATTAGGTTCTGAATAAGTGGCCTTACTATGTGAAATGGATTTTGTTAGAACAATAAACTTTACAACAAATAGGTGACGTAGAAGACGCTGCCTTATAGATTTACAGAAGGGAGGACATGTGAAGAACAGTGCGGAGAAGTGGAATTTAGTGAAGGTTCTATAAGAACAAATGGAGCACATGGGACCTTATCCAACACCTTCTTTGCTTCTACACCCTCAATAATGAGAGGAGACATCCTTTTCTAATGATTTGCCCGGAATATTACTAAAAGTAAAAAGTGGTCCAAAAGACGACCTACCAGTGAAGAGTAAGCAGACAGTAAGTAGGGCTTCTTCCCTCTGGGTGTAACATCCCTGACCTTAGTAGATAGCACTTCTGCCTTAAAGGAGAAGTACAGTTGGCTGTACTTCTGTGCATTACAGGAGTGCAGTTCGCTCGGCACTCCTGTGACCCGTTTTCCTGAAGTCTGCTGTCAGATGACGTCACAGAGCCGGCCCAGGCTTGGGCAAGATCGCGATAATGGAGTCGGGGTCCGCCCCCTACATTAAGGTGACCAGATTTTTTAAATGAAATCCGGGGGACATTTTTTTTTTTTACTAGTTAGTTTTTACTAATTAGCGACTCTCTGCCCGCCGCCGCTGCCGCCCGCCTCACAGCTTGTCAAGTCTTACTCTCCGGGCCCCCCGGCTACTACTGGGTGGGAAGCGGAGGAAGATCACTCCGCCAGGAAAGGGAAGGCGATGGGCAGGTGGCTGGCCGGGACTTTAGCCAAGGCAGAAGAACATGCGAGCAGGAGCGGAACGGGCATGCACCTGAAACTGAAGAAATATTCTCTCTGCTCCGACCAGCACATGATCATCAGGAAGGGGCACAGATAATGAAAAGAATACACCCCCTAAGCTAGTAGGAGCGGCAGAGCAGATTTTTTAAAGTCTACACTGTTTTTGAAAATGCCCCAGCCCCTGTTCAAATCCAATCCGGGGACAAAACCGGGGACAGACTTGGTTCGGGCACAGTGTCCTCAATCCGGGGACGGTCCCCGGAAACCGGGGATGTCTGGTCACCCTACCCTACATGCCTGGACCTGCACCCCATCTCAGCCTCTAAGCGAGCCGATGAGAGCCTGAGCTCTCGCTCACCTCCACAGCCCAGCGGCCCAGGCTTGGGCAAGATCGCGACAATGGAGTGAGGCTCTGCCCCCACATGCCTGGACCTGCACCCCGTCTCAGCCTCTCAGTGAGCCGCTAAGAGCCTGAGCACTCGCCCACCTCCACAGCCCAGCGGCCCAGGCTTGGGCAAGATCGCGACAATGGAGTCAGGATCTGCCCCCACATGCCTGGACCGGGCACCCCGGCTCAGCCTCTCAGCGAGCCGCTGAGAGCCTGAGCTCTCGCCCCCCTCCACAGCCCAGCGGCCAGGGCTTGGACAAGACCGCAATAATGGAGTCGGGATCTGCCCCCTACATGCCTGGACCGCACCCCCCCCCAGCTTAGCCTCTCAGCGAGCCACTGAGTGCATGAGCTCTCGCCCCCTCCACAGCCCAGCGGCCCAGGCTTGGGCAAGATCACGACAATGGAGTCGGGATCCGCCCCCCACATGCCTGGACCGGGCACCCCGGCTCAGCCTCTCAGCAAGCCCCTGAAAGCATGAGCTCTCGCCCCCCTCTACAGCCCAGCAGCCCAGGCTTGGGCAAGATCACGACAATGGAGTCGGGATCCGCCCCTACATGCCTGGACCGGCACCCCGACTCAGCCTCTCAGCGAGCCCCTGAAAGCCTGAGCTCTAGCCCCCTCCACAGCCCAGCGCTACAGTGAGCGTGGGGCGGGGGCCGAACAGAGAGCGTGACTGACAGTAACCAGCTCTATGCTTGGGGAGCCCTGAGAACGGAGTGATAGGTGGTGTTCGATCACTCGGTTCTCAGTCTTAGAGGCGCTGAGGGACCGATGCTGCATCCACCTAGGTAAGTATGATTATTAAATAAAATGAAAACCCATACTTCTCTTTTAACCACTTCAGCCCCAAAAGGTCCCCCCCCCCCCCTTCATGACCAGGCCATTTTTTGTGTTTTTCGTCACTGCGTCACTTTAATTGACAATTGTGCTAACACGTGACATTGTACCCAAGTACAATTGATGTCATTTTCCCCCCCACAAATAGAGCTTTCTTTTGGTGGTATTTTGATCACCGGTTTTAATTTTTTGCGCTATGAACAAAAAAAGCCTGCCAATTTTTTTACAAAAAAACAATAGTTTTTACTTTCTGCTCCAATACCATATCCAATACATTTTTAAAAAAAAAATCGAAAATTTCTTCATCAGTTTAGGCCAATATGTATTCTTCTACATATTTTTTGGTAAAAATATAAAATGAAATGGCCTTCTGGGCCAGATTCGGCCCTTGGGCCTTGCGTTTGACACATGTGCAGTAGAAATGAATGGGCTGGTAAGGGTCCATAGCTCCCAACTGTCCCTGATTTCGAGGGACTGTCCCTGATTTGGAGCAATGTCCCTCTGTCCCTCATTTGTCCCTCATTTTGGTCTGATCTATATAGCTGTATATAAAATGCACTTTTTATCTTTCAAAAAGTGTTTTCCAGCACTAAACCTTTCATCTGATTTCTAAATTGCTGCATTTGTAAACTCCAAAAGCCAATATAAAGGAATAGTAGTGGCAAAAAAAGCACTTGTGGGTTTAACCAATCTTGTTATTTTGTACAATTCTCCTTTAAGGGGGCGTGACCAGGGGTGTGTCCTATGTCCCTCATTCTCATCTCAAAAAGTTGGGAGGTGTGAGGGCCTGTTAGTTAAAAGGCAGCAGCTACAGTATTTGTATGTTGACTTTATTTTTATTTTTTTAAAACACGACCAAAAGTTCCTTAAGTGGCAGGTCCTCGATCGTTTATTATTGCACATGAAAAGAGACCAACCGGTTTTCAGTTCCTGGGTAGCTCTGCAACAGCGATCAATGTTTAAAGATTGCTCTGAAGTCACAGGAAACATGTCCCCGTTATACTGGCTCTAATATACTGCTAAATGGGCCGCTAGCTGGCTAAGCGTGCTGGGACTTGTGGTTCTCCCACAGCGGGAGCCGTCATGAGGAGTAAGCATTCCATGCTCGATCCCCCCTGGAAGGGCTCGTTATGCGACTGGATAGAGAAGAGTACTGTAAACAATTGCAACATCTGTTAGCTTATCATGTATATAATTTGGACGTTTTCCGAGGGAGCTGTAAAACAGCGCGAGAACATTCTGTTTTATTTCGACGTTTATACTCCATTAAGAGAAGATTAACAAGTTATAAAATAAAGGGAAAAAAAAAAAAAAAAAAAAACAGGAGGCACCACTGAGGCTATAAGATGTATAACATGTCTCCCTGCCCCATGACTTAGGACCTGGCACAGTATCTGGAAGGGTGCCTCAGACCACCTGTAGTATCTGCCCTTTACACCAGCCATTCCATCATCGGTAAGCACTGGCAAAAACAGCGCTAAGAATTTGCTATTTAAAGCTCAACTCTGGTTTAAAAGAAAAAAATAAATACATAAAAATCAAATACATAAAAAAAAAAAATCAAAATGTAAAAAAAAATACATTTTACTGCACACCTCATCGCTGGTGCTGTTCCTCAGAAACCTAAAGGAGTTCTCCACTTCGTGTGACCCATTTTCAGCAGATAGCAGGCTGAAGATCGCGGTCGACTGTCGGTCAAGGCTTAAGACAGGCCACGGCTATATGGTGGGGATCGGCCCACATGCCTGGACCGGCACCCGGCTCAGCCTTTCTGGGAGCCACTGAGAGCCTGAGCCGGTCCCTCCCGCCCAGTGCGTGAGTGAGCACGGGGGGAAGGGGGAGGGGGGGTATTTGGGTAGAGCAGAGAGCCAGTGACTGACAGTTACTGCTCAAGGATCTCTGAGAACCGAGCGATTAGCGGTGTTTGATCACTCAGTTCCCAGCCTTAGAGCCGGTGGGGGTCAGGTACAGCATTGGGCCGATGCTGCATTCACCTAGGAAAGTATGATTCAAAAAGACAACAAAAAAAATTGCCATACTTCTCTTTTAACACTTTGTGGTTGCCTGAAGGTCAGTTCATTCACCCAATTCATGTGAGCCCAGAGTCTTGGGTACATGGTGGCGCATCGCCATGCCATCCTGGTCCCACAAGAGAATACTCAGAGAGCAGTTGCTGATGTCATAACGTCAGTGACTCTTTCTAAAGTAACAAAGACCACCCACTACCACCGAAGGGAGAAGAGTAAGTGAATACCACCACCCACTACCACCGAAGGGAGAAGAGTAAGTGGATACCACCACCCACTACCACTAAAGGGAGAAGAGTAAGTGGATACCACCACCCACTACCACCGAAGGGAGAAGAGTAAGTGGATACCACCACCCACTACCACTAAAGGGAGAAGAGTAAGTGGATACCACCACCCACCACCACAGAAGGGAGAAGAGTAATGCCCTGTACACACGACTGGTTTTCCCGTCGGAATAAACTCTGAAGGTTTTTCCGACGGAGTTCCGACGGAATTCCGCTGAAACTGTCTTACGTACACACGATCACACCAAAGTCCGATTGTCAAGAACGCGGTGATGTACAACACATATGAAGGAACTAGAAAAAGGAAGCCAGTAGCCACCACCCACTACCACTGAAGGGAGAGGAGTAAGTGAATACCACCACTTACTACTACCGAATGGAGAAGAGTAAGTGGATACCACCACCCACTACCACCGAAGGGAGAAGAGTAAGTGGATACCACCAACCACTACCACCAAAGGGAGAAGAGTAAGTGGATACCACCACCCACCACCACAGAAGGGAGAAGAGTAATGCCCTGTACACACGACTGGTTTTCCCGTCGGAATAAACTCTGAAGGTTTTTCCGGCGGAGTTCCGACGGAATTCCGCTGAAACTGTCTTACGTACACACGATCACACCAAAGTCCGATTGTCAAGAACGCGGTGATGTACAACACATATGAAGGAACTAGAAAAAGGAAGCCAGTAGCCACCACCCACTACCACTGAAGGGAGAGGAGTAAGTGGATACCACCACTTACTACTACCGAATGGAGAAGAGTAAGTGGATACCACCACCCACTACCACCGAAGGGAGAAGAGTAAGTGGATACCACCAACCACTACCACCGAAGGGAGAGGAGAAAGTGGATACCACCACCCACTACCACCGAAGGGAGAAGAGTAAGTGGATACCACCAACCACTACCACCAAAGGGAGAACTGTAAGTGAAAACCACCACCCACTACCACCGAAGGGAGAAGAGTAAATGGATACCACCACCTACTACTACCGAAGGGAGAAGAGTAAGTGGATAAAAAAAAACACTGGACACTAGTGGCGGAACTACCAGGGTCACAAAGGTCGCATTTGCGACCCTTTCCCATTGTGGAGATGTTCCCTCTCTTCCTGTCCCTATGACAAGCATAAAAGAAATCGAGGATTGAGTCACCAGATCAGGGATGGCACAGACAGCGGAACCATGTTTGCTAGGTGGGTGGTCAGGGATGGCCACCTGTTTTTACCGCCCACTGGCAACAAGTGTTTTAGGAGCCTTTTGCCGCGTACACACAATCTGAAAATTCCACCAGCAAACCGTGTGTATGCTCCATCGGACTTTTGCTGGCGGAATTCCAGCCAGCAAAAGATTGAGAGCCGGTTCTCAATTTTCCGGCCGGTCGGAAAAGCTTGGAAAGCATTGAACTTCATTATTTCGCCCGTCGTAGTGTTGTACGTCACCGCGTTCTTGTCGGTCGAAAGTTCAGAGAACTTGTGTGACCGTGTGTATGCAAGCCAAGCTTGAGCGGAAAATCCGCTCGTGTGTACGCGGCATTAGTGATAAAATCAGCAACTGAACACTTAAAAAAAACTGAGCAGTTTCATATCACTACGTCAATGCTGTCAGCTATTTTATCGGTTTAGAAGTCCTGCCTAAGAGCCGGCATCCAAGTACCGCTGTTCCCTTTATTAGGCAGACAACCTCCTCCGGGTGCACTGCTGGTTCAGGAGGCTCCAGACGGCTCCGGGGTGAGAGATTCGGCAGCAGGAGGTGCATGCTGACAGCTTATGAACGGCTACCTGCTGCTTTGTAGTTTTTCGTTTTTTTTTTTGATAACGGCTTTGACAATTCACCGTCTGTGAATGGCATTTTTCTGATTTCCAGTGACTAAAAGGGTCAGATCCCCCAAGATTGATATTTCAGTGTTTGCTGGAGAGTTACAAGGCCTGGCGGTTTCTTCTCCTCTGTTTTGTAGCGGCAGTGAGATCTCAGTGCTTGTGTGTCCTGGTCTTTACACCTGCGGAGGGCGCTATGATCGGGCCTGCTCTGCCCGTGTGCACTTTATTAAATATTATGCAGAATATAACAAATAATAACAAAAGAAAGGAAAAAAAAAAAGATAGCAGTAGGAGTAGTACCAGGAAATACTGTATATTAAAGCAAGCAGCTGGCACAACCGGCCACACTCTACCTATAACAAATTCCAATTTTTTCCTCAAAAGGAGAACAATAGTATTTTTTTTTAAGTTTTTTTTTTTTCTTTGCAGGTAAGGTAAGTACTAACACGTTTCTTTACAGAGCTGGGACAAGGTAAGAATTAACCCCTTTCTTTACAGGGCAGGCACAGGTAAGTAATAACGCCTTTCTTTACAGGGCAGGGGCAGGTAAGTAATAACCCCTTTTCTTAGCAGGGTAGGAACAGGTAAGTATGAACCTCTTTCTTTACAGGGCAGGGGCAGGTAAGTATTAACCTTTTTTCACACCGATTCGGACGCTGCCATTGCCACCGATTTGACATGTCATGTGAACCAGGGCTTACAG